>JAVCKT010020253.1:0-27453 GCA_032273925.1 Rhynchotus rufescens | reverse complement strand
ACAAAGGTGTGGAATCAATAAAAGGCACCTGTGGACACCAGAACTCAGCCAATCTGTGTGACGTGTCTTTATACTAAAAAAAGTAAAATCACACACACACATCCAGCAACCATGTCCTTTTTCACAGACCTGTAAGTAGTGCTGCAGAGTCTGGGCACGAAACGATGCTCAACTTCTACTGACAGGGCAGGAGAACTTTGATGATCAAAAAAATTATCAATTAGTGGACTATTCAGCTTGCAATCTTAATTGAAACTTGCCTCTGGCCTGCTGTGCTATGTCCTTTGAACTTAAAAAAAAAATATACAATTTAAATGGCATATGCTGCCCACGAGGGAGTCCACAAAAATAAACTGACCTTGCATCCGAATTCTTCCCGCTTGCTTCACCCACTGCTGTCTAGAGCTCTCTTTTGAGCCATGTCCTCTCCTAAACGCCCTAGAATTGTAAAATTTGGAGACTGCAGCAGGTGCCATTTTGAACAAGGAAGAAAAGCAGGTCAGCAATTCAGTACAAAAACGCCAGTAGTGAGCCTAGAGCAGACAGTGACACATCGGAGCCTACGTTAATCAGCCGGTGCTCCTAATGGGGGGTAGAGCAATGAGAAGAGGAGAGAGGAGGCGCCTGCTTTTCATGGAGAAATTTGCCCTTTCTCTGTATTTTCCTATTTGACCTTGATGACAGGGAGAATAAAAAAAGAATAAAAAAAAAAAAAAAAAAAAAAAAAAAAGGAAAGGAAAGGAAAGGAAAGGAAAAGGAGCCTGGGAGGTCTTACGTGTTTTCTCTTCAGATCACATCACAAAGTCACTCATTGTATCTAGGGAATTTACCTCCTTGTTTGGGAACAGGGAGTGGGAGGAGGAGAGAGAAAGCAAAAGGGAAGAGAAGGGAATGGGAGCTGCTTCCTGAAGCAGTGTTACAAAAAAGCGGTTAAAAAACCCCTACTATTCACAAGTGGTTAAAATTGTCACTTTTCAGAACTTTTTTTTTTCTTTTTTTTTTAAACAAAGGTTCAGCTCCACATCTTTCGAGTTGATTGTCTTCGGAAAAAAAAGAAAAAAAAAAAAAAAAGAAAAGAAAAATAGCCTCGTTGGTGTTCCCATCCATTCTACCCTGATAGAGAAGTTACCCACACAGTTCACCGCACGGGTCACACGCACACAGTCACTGCGACGGGTCCCTCCGTGCTCCGGTGTCACACGAAGGAGGAGAACCCTGTCACTGGAGTCCGGGAGCCGGGCGTGGGCTGTCCCGTCGGGGTGTACACCCCTCCTGAGCTCTGTGTCGTGATGACAGTCTGGAAATAGGGTTCCGCCTCGCCCGCCGCGCACTCCTCGTACCGGTAGGACGCGGGGTGCTTCACCCCTTTCTGCTGGCGCTTCCACGAGTTGTAGTACGTGGGGTCGCTCATGTAGTGGTTCACGAAGGAGTGTTTGGGCAGCTCGTCTTCGTAATCCGAGTCAGTGGCCTGGAGCATCGGAGGGGGAGAAGAAAACAACCATTAGCATCTGTGATGTAGCCAGCTGCGCTCTGCGAGAAATGGGAGATACCAACACCAGCAGTTGCCAAAGCTGCATTTTTGGAGTAGGATGGTCCGCAATCCAATTGCAACATGCAACCGACTGCAGAAAACTGCTGTGCTCTGATTTAGCACGGATCTGCTGGGAAAAGCCCTTGAACTCCAGCAATATGGGACGCAGGAAACCTGTGCTGATTCACTGCAGAGCACCGCTGCAAGAGTTAAAAACTCCTGGCTCGAGCAGAAGATGCAGGGGAGTGTAGAGACATCATAGGGAAATTAGCAGCTTTCAATCACACCACCAGAAAGCTTGTAATTGTAATTTGAAACAGGTGAAATGTTGATAAATGTTGATCAAAGAAAATTATTGAGAGTCTCTGTTCTTCTGAGGAAAAGAAGAGAAAAAAAAAGAGAAAAAATCTTCCATGCAAATGTGTAGAAGTTAGCCAGATCTACTGGTGATTATGACGGTCAGATCAGGGCGCCTGCATAGAAGTTTGACTTCTGAGTCCCATCAAAAATTGATTTTTTTTTACATTTAACTACACTGTGGTTTATTTCATCTCCCAAACTCTATTTTGTTTATCCCATCTGATTATTTGTGGTATAACAACACACACAACCAGCAGCAAAAGACAGAAAGAGAACAAAGGAAGCATTTCCAGAACGGAGAAGTTGCTTTCCTGAGATGGCTCAGGCCCTGTCTTATATTCAGAAAGGATATTACCCCTTAAAACGTTTACGTGTGGTGGCTGGGCAGTAGAAAAAGCTTATATCAATAGATGGAGCTGAGGAGCTCTGCTAACATGCAGTGCAATACACCTCGTGCATCTGTCCCCGCTCGAGCCCTGCTGCTGTGCTACAGCTGGTGGCATCACGGGAGGCTGGTAGATCTCTTCTGAATGCACAGACCACAGCAAAGCCTCAGCCAGGGGCATCCAAACCCACCTCCTGTTCCCACCTGTAACAGCCACAACATTATTCAGCGCACAAACATTTACGGAATACTTTCCTTATCTCATGTTTCCTCTCCGCATCTCCAGTTTCAGCACACAAAAGCTTTTTTTCCCCCTTTTCCTCCTTTTTTCCCCCCTCTTGATAATCTGCATAGCCAGTCCTAAAGGTAATTAAAAATCCAAGCTGCAGAAGTCTACAAGCTAAAATAGAGAGCTGGGTAACTGAAGGCTCTTGCTGCTAGTTGCTGCAATTAGTTTCACAAGTTGGCATCACTCTGATCCATGACACCACACCACACACGCACCTCTTCCTTGATCCTGCTGCCACACAACGGGTCTCCTCCTCCAAAGCTCCTTTCTGATGCTCTCTAAAGAATAATCCTCAAATGCCTTGTGAACCATCCCTTGAAAAGGGCACCGCGTCCATCATCCTACTCCTTTGCTTAGATACCTGCTTCGATACTCTTCTGTGCCCGTTTGCCAGCGCAGACAGTGATGGACAGGGCTGAGACATTTTTCCCAGAGTCATCTGAAATTCTGAGCAGCGCTTTACAATTCTGCAAAGTTGCCTTTCCATTGCTAACCATGCCTTGGCTCCATCAGAATTATGTATTATTTTATTATTTATTTATTATTTCAAGAATGCAAAGCTCCAGGTGTTTTGACACCTAATTAATATTACAACAAAACCCTACTGGCATTTAATAACCATTCCAGCTGGATCTCAGCAGATCTCTCAGCCAGGAAACACTCCTTTGCACTCGCTGCCAATCCTGAGAAGTCAACACCCATCTCCCTCCATGAATCCTCCTGAAAAGGTGTGTTTTTGTAACATACTTGGAATATCCTCGGATTTACACTGTTTCATAGGCAGCGGTGCAGACAGCAGGTCCAGAGTTCTGGGATATCTACAAGGAATATCCTGCCATCGCTGTCCTAGCTGTTTTGTAAGAGGATGGAGCAGAAGTGCCTCTGGTGACTGCAGATGGGGCAGTATAATAGGTGAGACAGCAGCTCAAACAGGCTGGTGTCCTCCTTCCAGAGCCAATTCTTCCTACAGACAGCAAACATGGATCTCCAGATCCAAGTTTCCTCTCTCCCTATCAGCCAACGAGCATTTTGCAGCAGCCTGCATCTCCAAATGTCACTGCAGCTCCATAGTCCATCTTAAAATAACAAGCACCTGGGGAGCTGGGCCATGCCCTTGTCATCAGTCTGACGACCTTGGACATGCTCCTGAGCCCAAAGGAATGAGCCACCAGCTGACGAGCTGGACCACATGCACCAAGCTGAGGTCTCGTAAGCATAGGAAAAAAAGAGATTTGTTTCTGCTGGCTCCTTACTGGTCTTCTTGACGGCTGCACAGACACGTTGAAACAAAAAGACAACTAAAAGGCCAGAATTTCTATGAAGAAAAGCTCAGAGAAAGAATTAAGCCATGGGAGACTGTCCCCATCCATTCCCACCTAAGATGAGCAGCTAAGGAACCCTTGTGCTGTACTGCTCTTGGCTAGTGAGGCTGGGGACACTTGTCTTCTTTCAGCTCCAGCTATATTCATGGAAGAACTTACCATTCTCAGCTTCTTTTCCCCACCATTCCTTCTACTGAAACAGCTTGTCTGAATGTTTTTGTCAGGTACAAATCGTATTCTTCACTTTGAACGTGTAAATTACAGGCCTGAGGTAACCTGGCTGACTTTGTCTGATATAAATTAGTATACACACACACACACACAAAATCATCTCCTTCCATCACCAATGGCCATTCTCTGACCCTGGCACGAAACAGCCGTTTCCCAAAGACTTCCATGTTACTTGATAGGCATAATAATACTGATGCTGCTACTTGATTTCCATCCTTTGCTAGGTGAAAAATACCCACAAAACTCACGACATTTCTGTACCTAAGCCAAGTCCCTTCTAGATTGCCAGAAGCCAACAAATAAAGAGAAGAAACACTGGGAACCCTTAGAGACGGGCTGCTGCCACTTGCAATACAGCGTCCCTTAGATCTGCCATGGCCAGAACCACTGTTTCAAACAGTGTCACCTGCTGACAGCTGGGCTGCTGATTACTGCATTATCCCAACAATGCCAACCTGGTGTAAATTTGGAAAGGATTTCCATGAAACCTATATAACTGCACAAGCCTCATCTAACTGTGGCCTTTTACCATTGCCAGCAAAAATGCTGAAAAGGATAATTTACCTTGGTAATACAAGTGGTAATACAAGATGTTTTCTTAGTATTTTCTTCAAAATGGTCACTATTTTGACTATTCTGTCCACGCGTGTTTTGCAAGTGTCTTCTGCAGTTCTGGTGGCAACCAGACACTGTAACAGCCCTGACCAGCAAGGAACTCTCCAATTTACCATCCCAAGTCCCTCTTTGATGAAAATCAAGGAGCAATAAAATACATTCCGCAACCTGCTTTGCAAGATAATACAGACATACTAGAGGATTTTTTTTTAGGCTTGATATATTATTTTTAATGGTTTTGAACTACTGAATAAATAGAAATGCTGCAGGGCTTTTTGCTTTGTTTTTGGTTTTCTCCGCTCTGCGTCGCCCTTTAGTGCGACTCTGGCTTTGTTACCTAGGAAACTTCCATAGGCTGGAGTGGGATTGGATGTACTGTGACATTAAAAGCTGTCAAGGAAAGGTGCACGGATGCCTGTGAAACAACAAATACAGAAAATGACAGCCTAAGTATTTTATTGATAAAATAGAATGCACAAAGGCTGTTAAGAGACAAATTGGCAACCTGAGTCGGCTGGTTTAGTCAAAAGGCCAATATTGTAAGAAATTGGAAAATAGTTCCAATTATCAATTTTTCAGAAAAAGTGACGGCACAAGAAGTAACCTTATGAGATTGCTTATAAAAATGTAGATGGCAGCAGCTCTTCTTGGTTGTCACACAGGCAATACACTGTAAGGGAGACCAGAAAAACACATTTCTCTGGGCAGAGAAGCCCTTGCTCATTGAATGTGTCTGCAGTTGGTTTCCACATAGTGCCCAACTTGTCAAAATCACTGAGAACTTCATTGGAAATAAGTATTACTCCACAATAAGTGCTAAGTAGAAATTTTATAATATGTTTGTACAGAGCTGAGAAAGCCAAAGTCAGCTAAACTGCAGAAGGCAGCTGAGAAGAGCAGAGCAACGGCAGCGTTCAGCACCAACCCATGGTGTGAGCAACCTGTGGCACTCTGATCTTCTGCAAGCAGTTTGGGGAGCCTGCAAGGACACGTGCAAGCAGATGTGTAACCCTCATGTTGGCAAAACGGCTCTTCCCCGGTGGGTGACACAGTAGATATATCATCACATTTCCGTGCAAGGCAAATTCTGAATTTCTTCAGATCATCCATCCAGAGTCTAGTCCGCTTGACTCATTATCTGAAAGCCTATTATTATTATTAATCATTTGGAAATTACACTCTTAGCACTCTCTTGCTCCATACCTGCCAATTAAACTACTTTAACCTCATTAACGGGACTGGTGCTTGGTTCTCATGACACGGGCTAAGTTAACAACTTGATTTATGAAGGCTAGAGCAGTGTTTGGTCTGCTAGATTTTCCCCTTGTTTCTTTAATGTAGGGAGCTTGGAGGCCGTTTTAAGTGCAGTCAGTGAGTCTGGGAGTTTCTTGCAGTCTGCTCCACGTTCAGTAACCCCACGAGACTTGCAGGCAGTGAACTTCCATCTTCTCCATATAAAATCTCGACACCTCAGGCTACAGGAATACTGCTAAGAAGCAACAAGATGACGTGTTGGGTTGAAAGCAAAAGCACCATCTTTAGCCTTGCCTGCCCTAATGTGCATTATAGTAAGTGGAATTTCAGATGCACGCAATGAGGTATCAGGAGGAACACCAGGACCCCCTTGCTGCAGAGGCCCCAAAGCTGTATAAAGCTCTTAAAGAAACAAGTGCTAAGATGCCTTAAATTCTTCATAGCATGGAAAACATCTCTGTCTGCTAAAAGAGATGGGGATTCTGAAACCCTTGGAAAAGTAAGCATATCCCTTAAGATATGTTTTGAGAACAGAAAGCAAAAGAACAGAAGAGGCAAACTAATAGGTCCTTGAAACGAGAGTGGTCAAACTCCTACAGCCACCTCTGCTCCTTTCCGCCCTCACCTCCTGTCTGCACCACCAACATAAGCAGCATTTCCAGGCTGATCAAAAGGCAACATCTCCTACCACTACCTCTACTGGGAGCCTATTAACATTTCATGCCTAAAAGCACTCCCCACCAAAAAAGCAAGCATCAAAGACATTATACAGAAGGACTACATATCTAAGCCCAAAGGAAAAACAGGAGGCACATTTTGTTCACACATTCGCATGCACACACAGACAGATTCACAAAACACTAGAGTTTTGATTGAGACCTTCAGGCTCTACTGAAATACACAGTAAATAAGTAATATTAATAATAGCCCGGGAAAAAAATGAAAATCACTCTCCTCTGTGTTGTACAAACAGTGCATATAGGAGACAGTAATGACACCCTGCGAGTGCATTACCAGGAAAAAACCACACGGGGCATTGAAATTAATGTCAAAAGGTGCCCGAGCTAAATTCACGATCATGGTCAGCACACTGTTTTAATGACAGGTTTAATGCTGGGTTGTTGCTGCGACACGACTGAAGCACTCCGGGTTTAATCTGGAGGTAATGCTCACCCACGGCACAGGCAGCAGCTTGAGCTACAGCACGGGAGGCTGCCTGCGTGACGGGTCGGCCACAGGGCAGCGCGTCGCGGCGGGCTGTCCGCGGTAATTAACAGGAGGTGAGAGCTGGGGAGCTGGGCAGAGCAGCTGTAGCTGCAGGTGCAGAGAAGCTACAGATGAAAACTGTCATCCTCTCTCACTACTTGCTGCTCTTGATTTATTCTTGCTGGAAGGGTCAGGTTCGGAGTAGTTTGGCCCACTGCTCGCTTCTTGTGCTGTCAGCTCAGATTCATCAGCATCCCGGTTGGTAACAGGCGGTGTTAGAGACAGGTTTACCTTTCTGTACAGTCCTCAAAGTCTGGCTTTTAACCCACGGCCACTGTCGAGCTCCTACAGACCATGAGCACTTCATTTCTTCTTAAAGAAGAGACACAAGGTAGAGTGCTGCTAGATGCATAGAGCTGGTAAACAGCAACCTTCTTTGGAGAGCCTAAATGCAAAGTGAGCACAAGGCTTCTCTTGTGTTACACTAGTTCTGTGGACTGGGGTAGGAAACCCAAATGATTTTGGGTTTCTCACAGCAACTGCTATGCGATCCTTGGGGGCTACTCCTGTAAGAGTGGTAGCAGTAAAGACCATTCTTCTGGATCTTGATATCTGCTGTAACTGCCTATGCACCAGGAAAGCTTCAAACCACACTTTGCCCAGTGCAACAATCCAATGTGCATCTCCCCTCAATCTCTGTCAAGGCAGTAACTGATGGTTATTTCTCAGCATATACACCTTGTTCCCCAAGTGTTCCAGTGTGCAGCCCAGGGGCATCAAAGGATCAACTCTGATTCAGCAGCTCACGGGATCAACGGGACATGCAGCCACATACCAGAGGGGTGGACAGACACTGTCTGGCTGTGCTTTCCTTTTTATATAACACTGGAAAAACTGTGAAATGTCCACTGAGGACAGGCCTAGTCTGGCTGGGCCCTGCTTGTCATTCTTTCTTGTGGTTGTTTGATTTTAGGACAGAGCATATGATGGGACTAGCCAGGAGACACAGATATTTTAATGTACTCAAGACAGACAAACAATGAGAAGGAATAAAGAGCAGGTTTGGGAGTGGGATTTCAGACACTTTCCTGCCTTCAATTGGGGAACAAGTGCTTTCAGTGACTGACCAAGGCTTCATCATTATCCAAAGCACAGGAGAACACTCACCTCTGACTCCGATACTTCCAAGGGCTTCTCACTGAGGCCTAAGCCCTCGCTCAGCACGGCTCCGTTGTACTTGTTGCAGATATCCTCATCAGAATAGTGCAGCCCCCCAGGGCTGGGCCGAGGAGGAGACCTGGGAAATGCAAAGGGTGACAATATGGGATGCTGTCATTTTGCTGAAATGAGCACATTCCACAAACATTGTGTTTAGAAGCCAGAAGGCAGCGACTCAGGCCCTGGTGTACAGTCCTCCCTAGATCCTCCAGACAACAGCCTCTCCCCTTTTTCTTTTCAATGACCTGAAGCCAGATAAAAAGTCATTTCCGAGAGCATTGGTGTTCCCAGCTTCTTACCTCGTTCCATTTTTCTTTGAGAAGGTGCTCTTGATGTTTAGGTGCCTGCTATTGAGTTCCAGGGCAGTGAAGCCTCCGTTATCCAGGGTGACTGACTCCTCCATATTGGAGATGGTTTTACCTGGAGACAGTCATCAAGTGGTTCAGCTCAGAAAAAAAAAAAGGCTCTTTGTCCTCAAATGCAACTCTAAGAACCATTAGAAATGGGTTTCTAACTTTTCCTTCATTTTGTTTAGTAACAACCTTCAATTTTTGAAAATCTCTTTATCTTTCTTTTTGGTAAATGAGTCCAGTCAGAGTGGGTGAAAAGAGCTTATCAAGAGTGTGAATGGACAGAAGGAGCCAAAAGAGAGTCAGGGTCACACACATTTCCTTCTGAGGCGAGCATCAAAACCAACATGGATGAACTGTACTCCTGAGATGCTTATTTCTGTCTTTTGACTATAAACAGAATGCAGGTGACTAGTTCAGATGGTCATTGAGGATGCCCTAAACTAGGCGCCATGAAACCCATTTGTGCCGACAGGGGCAAAGGAAGGAAAAGTAAAAGTAGGAAAGGCAGAAAAGGAAGAAAATGAAAAAGTTAGAAAAGAAAGCAAGAGGAAGGTTCAGCAGGTAGAAAAGGGGAGAAAGATGGCAGAGGTGTCAGGAGGATAAGAGATAGATGTAAGAAATTACAGGATGACACAGGAAAGGAAAAGGGACTTGAGACTGCCAGAAGAGGTAAAACACAGCAAAGTGTTTTTTTCTCTTTTGATCAAATATAACAAGAGCTTACTTCCTTCCCTTGCTCATTCTTCATAATCCCAAAGGTGTGAGCTCAGCTAGTGTCTTGGGGAGAAAGACTGGTTGCATATTGCCACTTTGCAGCAGACAAGCACTTTATTCTCAGCTTCAATTTCAATGCTACATTAAGACTCAGTGTGAACACTGGTATCTGACAGTACAGGTCAGACCTGTCTTTTCATGTCTTTTCCCACAAAACAGAGAAAAACTATGAAGATGAGAGATTTCCTGTGTGCTATGCATACAAATATGCAACAGTATTAGCTTAGTAAAATACCATGGTATTCATACATCTTATATCTCATGAACTAAAATCTGATTTACTAACACTTGTTAAGAGGGAATTATAAAGAAAGATCTCCTCTTTGAGACTGAATTACTAAATTCTGCCTGGAGCACTTCTTCACGATATTAATCCCTAAAAGGGGGCAAAGCAAGGACCCATCAACTTGCTCTGCTCATTTAAGTGTCTCTCTCCTAGCATCAGAGCTATTTTTGCTGGAGTGAAGAAAGCCATCAGACACATATACACATGAACAACCCTTCCAGAACTTCATTCTGTAAAGGGAAGACAAGATAAAAGCAATATTCAGGGATTCAGAATGAGGAAACTGTTTTGAAAGAGGAATATTTTGGCATTCAGAGTTATAGAGCTTGAATGCCAGCACAGAGGGTATCATCAATGCTTCAAATGCAAGACATTTGTAATTCCTGCAGCTCCTGAGAGTGTGTGCAGAGAGTGCAGTCAAGGTCTTACCTGTGCCGCAGTTCTTGTACCTCTTGCTCTGCCCATGCAGGACCAATGCAAACACCACTAACAAGATGAGGATCAGACTAGAGAGGGCTATCACCAGGAGAAACCACCACTCCTCATAAAAAGGGGCTTCTGTCTGTGCTGAAAGAACAAGAACAAAAACAACAAAGCAGGAATTCGTCTTTGTGCTCTTTCAGAATATCCCCTTCTTCTCAAAGTGAATGGTGCATCCATAATAACGTGTGGGGCAGACAGATGTTCGGAAGAGGTCAGATGGTCCCTAGGCCACCAGCACTTTCAGACAGCATGCTGACACTCTTCTTTGATGGCACAGTGAGTGAGGCAGGAGTGTATCAGGGCTCCATCAACTCCATAAGCAGCTTCTGCACACTCAGAGCAGTGCTCCAGAACCCCTTAGTGCAGAATTCATCACCAAAGGAAAACAGTTCTGCATACCCACATTTCCTGAATGCTCCAATAAGTTCAATTTTCCCTGGACACAAAGAATTATTAATATATCTCTCATCATCCACAGCTACTCACATTTTAAGGGGCCTAGGCCCTGCCAGTGGCTCTTCTAAAATATAGAGCTGGTGTCAGGGAACAAAGTATGCTTGGGTCAGAGGATTTCAGTACCTCTACAGTTTGTCTCCACCTTCCAATTTCCCCCCTGCTCTTCTACACTGTTTCTCCATCAGCTCAGCCAAGCTTGATGTGCAGCACATGGTCATCAATTCTCTTCCCAGATCTGCCTGGATTTTGTGCAATCTCAAGTCATTTCACCCCATTTGACCTCTATTTCCCCAGCTGGAAGAGACTCAAAACGATACCAGCTTTCCCTTTCTAGAGTTATCTCACCAGAGTCAGTTTAAAGCAGTGAGTACTGTTATTTTTTTGCTGTGGCATTCTCTTTGTCAGCATCCTTCAGCTTTGAGAAGAAATGCTGCCAGGAGAGAACAAATTGACGACTGTGCACAACTTCACTGCAGGCAGCAAGGCAGAGAAACACCTGATGGGAATGGGCGATGCCAGAAGAGCAACTGCAGCTGAAATCCTCACTATCCGGCATTTCTCTTTCCCCTGGCTGTCCAGAACCCTGGATCTGGGCAAAAGCCTGTTACGAGCCTGACGATATGGGCTCAGATTTGTTCCAGATCACTTGATATTCGGCAGCAGTGCAAAGTAGCCACAATCTTTCTTTGCTAGGGGGCCAGCCCAGGCCAATAAAGCCCTAAAGGCAAACTGTGCAAGCCATGCTGGGCTGAGCAGATCCAGTGCAATTTGTACCTTCCTGCGCTAACTGAAATGGCCAGCATAAAATGCTTTCTACTTTTTACGGCTGCGAATCTCAATGGAAACCTCTTACTTTCATGTAGCAATTTGAGATGAACACTGAAGCATCAAACAGAGATGAATTAAATAGTCCTGTTCAAGTGGAGAACTTACAAACAAGCATTTTATTTGTAAAAAGCAACACAAGGAGCTGCATGCCCAGCTTTGGGTGAACGATGCCTTCCAGAAAGAGAGAGGCTGACGTGATTACTGCTATAGAATGACCCTTTACTTTGGGTTATATGTGAAACCCCAGGCAGGAGGCACACTGACTCTCTTGGTGTTTGGAGTGGCTTGTCGATGCCCTCGTCCTGAAGGAGAAAAGCAATGTAAGGCTTGCCCGCTCGCTCTGAAATCCATAGCCAGCTCTCACAGGCTAAGTGGCTAATTGTGTAAGGACAAATGCAGCCGGGATGGTGATAGCAGCGCTTACTGCTCCTGCCTGCTGGGTAACTGTTGAATGGTGTTTATGCCTCTCACTCTAGGAGCAAAGAGATAAAAGCCACTCCAGATCCTGGAGCATTGCCAGGTTCTCAGGACTCTCCAGAATTTTGAGGCAACAAAGGCGTTTTAGCAGGTTCTTTTATTCTTCTTGTCTGCCTTTGCTGACACTGCAAAGATGAAACCTATTGCTCAAAAGCAACTTGGAGTAGAATTGTCTCATCAAGAGCAAAAAAAGCAAAACTTTCACAAGAACAAGCTTTCCTGCTTCACAAGAGGCCATTGAACCCCAGCTGCCGAAACACTGCAAGCAGAGCTTGCTCTTGAAGGTCCTGAGGTTCCTCCTGAAAGTCAGGACACCAGTTTGTTCAAAGAGATGCTGGAAGCATGTTAGGGTGATAGCCCTGTTTACTGGGAATAACCACTACAGAGCAGGGAGAGTGGATGAACATGTAAGCAAAGCCAACTAGCTCTTTGGGACCTACAGGCACCTACGCAGGCAAAGCCAACTAGCTCTTCAGGGCCTACAGGCATCACGCTCTACTGCAATGCCAGCACAAAACAACTGGCATTCAAAATAAACACAGAAAATAACTAAATTCAAACTAACTCAAAAAGTATTTAGCACAGAACCTTAGGAAAAGAAGGAAGCAGAATAAGGAATAGAGCTGACTAGGAAAGGAGTAGGCAGAAAGAGCAAGAAGAGCCTTGTTGCATTTATTTTAACTAGAGAATCTAATTTTGGTTTTTCTTTGTTTTTTTTTCTTCCTCCTTCAACAGAAAACCCATTACAAAAGGTACGACAAAATATACAATTACCTGATACTGCCACAGAAGGGACACTTGGCTCTCCATAGCCAAATTCATTGACAGCCACCACTCGAAATTCGTAGGTCACCCCCTGTTTCAGCTTGTCCAGGCTGACTGTGTAGGAGGTAGCACTGCGAGGAATATCCTTCACAAACATATCCCACAGTCCTTCATCTACGAAAGGAGAACGGAAAAAAATATCATTAACAGTGAGACTTGGCACTTCTGTCTGCACATTGAAAATTAATTGCCATTAATTGCGTGTTGCAACCACAGGCAGTAGACAAGCTCACCTGAAGACTGCTCAACAATATGGACATATGTCAGAAAGCCCTGCAAGCCCTGCTTCTAAAAAGCGATGTATTTCTGATAGAGACTGTTAAACTAGTCCAGATGGAAGAGGTCTCCTCCAAGATATGCACTGGCACCCACAGTGGCCTGGGCTGCCTGGAGTGCCTGAATCTCTGTGATCAGCATATCAGCATTCCTGTTATTTGACACAATAAGTAAACCCAAAGCAATTTGATGCATTAATCAGTCCTAACCGCACAGATTTCACCTGCTTTTTACATTGCAAAATGGACTTCATGATCCAACCTAAGCTAAGCTTTGCAAACTGATGTTAAGGTTTGGGTCTAGGCTGGAAGTACCGTGGCTTTGCATGAAGTGGTGCCTGGCAGGTAAGTGTTACCAGAGCACCGTTTCCTCCACACCAATAGCAGCTGACACGACCTGCAGTGTGTTTTTAAGTAGAAATAAGGTTTTGTTTGTATTAGAAAGCTCTGCAAGTTGTAAGAAACACAACACTTTCTGAATAACTGATGAGAACGGCCCAGTAGGGTTATCTTGGTTCTCAACAGCCATGCTGACATTTATATTGATGCACATCCAGCCTAGGTACTGTTTTGGTCCCTGATCCATACCCATAATTCTATATATTCCCTTCAATACAATGGAAAGAGCTTTCAACAAGATGGATGCTGTTAGCAGTAAGCACAAAACCAACTATAATTAAAACTGCCCGTCAATAATTTTGAGTGTAGGACTTGAACATTAATCTAAATGGACTTTTTTTCAGTAACAATCCGTACCCAGCACTTCCACCAACAAAATGAACGTACTGTCTACACACGGGATCAAATTCTCAGCTGCTCTAAGGCAACTGAAGCTCTCAAGGATCTGTCTCCACAAAACCCCACCGGGTTTCTACTTTTAGTTATCAGAACTGGCTGAGCGACGTCTTCTGCTCTGTGGCTCCCACAGCAGTGGGAATCCTACGAGAACTTCAGCTCCCGCAAAGGAGCTGCCTGCTTTGAAAGCAGCCGCCTGCCCTGGGAGGTGCTGGCATCATCAGGAATTGCACACACTTGAGGTGCTAGCAAGGGAATGATAAAGCAGGAGCCAGCAGCTCTGCCTGGAGAGACTTGCTCCACCGCTGCAATACACAGCCAGAATCTGTTCTGATTTCTCTTTGCATTTACCCAAGTGTAAACTAATTGAAGTCACCGCAGCGATTCCAGAACTGTCCTGGTGTAACAGCAAAATTTGGCCCCACGCCTCCTTCTGTGCAATGGGGAATAACAGCAAAGATGGATTGATTAACACTGCAGGTGCATTTCCATGTGAATGTTTTAACTTTGGCATCCGTAAATATTGGCTCAGTAACTCGGAACATGCTGCATGGCTAGCAGCACACACAATGACTAACAACCCCCAAACCGCATCTTTTTCTGATCATGAGGATTGGCAGTCTCGGCGGATGCAAACAGCAGACTGAAATGTTATTGTTCTAGCGACATTTGAGAAATGCTGAAGAACAAGGAAAATAGGTAATTCTTCTGTCATGCTTAAAATTCAGACCTATATGTTATTCACCGGCATGATCGGCGTATAATGAAGTTATCATAATATACCATTGTTATGCATTAGTTGGATATTACAATGGCTATAAAACAGAAGATAAAATATTGACTTCCCTTTCACAGGGCAATATAAGGCTAGATTATTTCTACCATGTACAGTTACAATGTAATAAAAAAGCAGCTTGGGATTTAGCTTCTCTGGGAAGGGTAGAGTGAGGGACGTGTTTTCAAATTTACACTGTTGAAACCAGCAATACTAAAAAGATGCATCTCCGACCATAAAATATTGTCATAATTGCTAGAACTGCGTGAGCTTTCATAAACACATTTGTAAACAGCTATAACAGAATTTCAGCCCGTTGTGAATTGTCTGAAAACCAATTTGTTTACATTGAAAAGCCACTTAAATGCGAAAGGAAAGGCAACGATAAAAACAAATGCTCAACCCTCGTTGCCACAAACACACATCTCCGCCCCACGAACACGCTCTTTCCCACTCCATCTTCCCCAAGCAGGCAGGGTGCGCAGCGCAGAACAGCTCGCTGACCCAAAAAGGGTGAATTTTGCCCGTTTTCCAAGATATGCTTTGCAATTAGATATATCCAAACTAGAAGGGCTTTATTTCAGCAGTGAACTCGGCAATTCAACAGTGGTGGAGGCACTCGGCCTCCCTTCCTGCATCCCCTCAGGCCCAGGTTAGCTTTGGAGCCTGGCTGGAAGGGAACGGGCAGTTCTCTGGCCTTTCAGCACACTAGGAAAGCCTTCGGATACCGGAGGCAGCGTTTCCTTCCCTTCCGTTTGGGGAAGGACGGGCACGCTGAGGCTGGAAGCTCCTTCCCGCAGGCCGAGGCCGACGGCCGGCCTCGGTGGCCTCTCCCACATGGAGGGCGAAGGACGGGAAAGGCCTCAGCCCCGACATGGCGCCGCGGGCCTACCCCGGCCGCGAGCCTCGTTTCGCAGGCAATTAGTCCCGGCCAAGACAGCGAGCGCAGCTGCCAGTCGCTAACGAAGGCCCGTGGCGCCAGCAAGGCCGGCCGCTAACGAACGCCTGCCGGCGGGACAGGGCGCCATCGGCTACGCGTTTCCCAAACCCGCCTTCTTGCAGGAACAGGCTGTAAAACCCCCTCCTGCATCCACATTTTGAGGTTCAGGAAGAGAATTAACTCCCCGCTCTGAAGGATGTGGCTCCTCGGAGCCCCCCGTGCAAGTGCCCGTGAGGAGGAGGATGGGAAGCGAGGGCTGCCAAGCTGTCAGCGCGGCGCGCCGGCGGAAGCGGAGCGGGGCCCCGTGGCGGGTGCCGCCGCCGCAGCTGCACCCTTCACTTCGAATTTAGTGACTGCTGCTGGTGCGTGTCCACAGCTGACACCGCGCTCCGCGATTGTTTAAAAATAAACGGAGAAAGGGAGAAAACGGGGAAAGGAAAAGGTTACTCAGGAGATGAGAAGGGAAGCTCAAGTGAGATGTGCCATGGGGGGCGTGTGCAGTGAAACCACCTCGACGTTCATGAGAAGGAAAATCCCTGCTCCAAGAAGGGATCTTCCCCCAGACCTCTGCTGTCCTCACGGCACGGATCCTCTGGGAGAAGCAAGGGAAGCATTTGCCTGACTTGTCTGTGTCCTAAGTTCATCACTTCTGGCTGATCTGAGATTCAAATGGCCTGTTGTTCAAAAGTCAGTGTGTTAAAAATATTATTTTAACGTGTATACACGTGTAAATGTGTATTGGAAACACGTTAAGATGCAATTCTCAACCACCAGCCTTTAGACATGCCTTGCTTGGGAAAAGCCAACGAGCAAAGCACCAAATGCAGGGCAGAGGATGCAAAGGAGGAGAATCTCTGCTATCTTGTCATAGGCAGGAGGCTCCTCCTGAGGTGAAACTCTAAGAGCCCTTAGACATGCTCTTTTTGTCTTTTTCTCTGCACGTAGAAATAGAGGACACCACCTAAAACCCATTCCTCAGCCAGGCCAGCTGTCAAGGGAGGGCTTGCTACTGCAGTGACAGAAATACCTCCTTGCATGTCTTGTAATGCACAAGGAGTTGAGCTGGAATCAGTTCCTCTAGAGATAGAGGAAGGAAAGGAGAGAACTCTTCTGTGTCTGCCACGGTCACCTTCCACAAATCCTGGAGAGAAATAAGGTTGATCAGAGGAACCATCTCACCTGCCTGCAGCCGCCGCCGCTCGGCCCAGCAGGGCAGAGGAGACACAGCAAAGCAATAAAAATTTCAAAGGGAAGCAACAAAAGAGGGGGAAGGTTTGTCATTTCTGACAAAAAGCCACCCTCCTGCTCTGATGGAGGAATCTTGGCAGGAAGCTACAGCAGGGAAAATGAGATGATACAGCATTTAACGTTTGGGGTAATGAGGCCTATAATAGATGACACAAGAGATGTGAAATACTAAGGTAGTGGTATTGCATTTAAATATTGGCAACAAGCTGAAGCTTTTCATCTGTCTATTCAATGCCTCCTTTTTTTTTTGATCTCAGAAGGATGAGTTATCTTCTTCTTTGATTTTATGTAAAGGGCACAAGTCAACTGCTCTTCCCTAGGACAACTACTACTTAAAAATAAAGGTTGCTCCAATCCTTGCTCTACTACCTGTATAAATCATTGCACAGTGGCAAATTCTTAGAATTATATTAAAACAGAAGCTGCTCTGAATGACCACCCCTGGCAGGAGGAATTAGCTCCCTGCTTTTGTTAAGCTCAAAATCCAGATTTCAAACTCCGCTGTGCAGAGGCGAGGAAGAAAAGCAGTCCTGAAATGAAGCTGAAGCTTGCGTGAGATAAGCAAACGTTCCAATTAGTCTGTCTCCTCTGTTGGATCACATTTCACGCTCTCTACAGCTGCAACCACAACTAAGGAGGAGAATCCAGCATACAAATGGCTAGTTCATTTACTACAGCAGCATGAATAGGATTAAAATAATCTGAAGAGGAATTAAATGCCTCAACAGTCAGGTTGCAAGAGCAGGAGAATAAGACCTCTTCTGTGTGTGTTTCCAGGATCAGTGGAGTGGGGCCAGTAGGAATGACCCAAGGTTAATACAGCTCAGACCGGCCTTGGAAGGACTGTTTTCTTCCTGCTCAAAAAGATTGGGCCACAAATCCTTCAGCACATCCTTAGGCATGAACTGTAAAACGTTCATTCACATTCAAAAGAAAGACAAGCCCCAAAACACCTGACAAATTTGTGATACTACAGCTCACATGACAGGGTTGTCTTTTGCATGAGACTGTTTCTGTAGGAGTTTTATGGTTTGTTTCACAGAGATAGGGGAATGGAGGTTTTTTTGTTCCCCTAATCTAAAGCAAGATGTGAATGACAGTAGGTTCAGTGAGGTATTGTACAGAAATGTTTAAGTTAACAGAGCTCTTGGATAGCAAATTGACTTTTTTTGATTTTTTTTTTTCTGTAGAGCACTTAGAATTTTTTTAGCTTGCAGACAATCTATCTACAGGGTTTGAATTTCCTTCTGAAAGGCTCTTCCTCAAAAAATATGGGTTTGGGGGTAAACATAAGCTGGCTGGCAAAAGTCAGGTTTAAGTTGCTATCTGAATAACACTGCTGCAATAAAACAGGGGTTTTTTTTGTGCCTGTGAACAAATGAGGGCAGGAATCAGCAAGCTGACGTAAGGGAAACGGGAGCACTGGGCGTCAATTAAGAAAACTTGCTCACTCTGGGAAACTCCACTGCTTTGAGAATATAAACATTTCCCTTCATTTTGCTTTGAAAACAACTGTCACATTAAATGACAGAAATCAGACAGAGGGAATCACAGTAGAGACTCACTACATGGCAAATTCTACCAAAGATATGACTGGAAATGCACATCTTTAGTGATGATCACAGAACTGCAGACTACAGTTTTGTTACTGGTCTGGTTAAAATTAATTAAAATCATTGGCTATAACTGCAACCCTACATTCGAGACATGTAGGAAAAGGGTATAATCCGTTATATAATGAAAAGGTAAACATTCATTTAATTAATACACAGTCATGCAATGTGTAACCAGCTAGCAGTAAAAAGGAAAAGAACAACCAGCCAACATGGATTTGTCAAATATAAATCATGTCTAATCTCTTTCTCTGACAAGGTAACAGACCTTGCTGATAGAGGAGAAAGAGCAGACATCATCTATCCTGACTTCAGCAAAGCTTTTGACACCATGACATTCAAACATGGCCTACATGAAACACGTATCTTGTAGAAGCAGCGCTGGCTGGAAAACTGTATTTGGAGAATCGTTATCAGTGTTCCCTGTCAGGTGGAGGGAATCTATCAAATAAGCTCCCACATGGGTCTGGCAGCATTCACCATTTTTGTTAATGACTTGGACACCAGAAGGTGTGCCCTTATTAAATTTGCAGAGTGAGACCAAGCTGGAAGAGGCTGCAAAACAGCATGGAACATAGCTGTTCTATGATTTAGCCAAACGAGGAAAATATTCTGGGAAAAGTGTAAAGCCATTGAGTAAGGAGGAATGCAAAATCCTCAAAAGCAAAGGAATTTGGGGAAAACAGCAAGGAAAACTCATTGGTGATGAGGACAGACTCCTTTCACCCACTTCACCTTCATCCTGCTGAACACGTGGGGAAAGCTACGCTCAGGCACTGCTCAAAGTCCCAGTCTTGCTAATAACATCAATTAGCTGCCGTGTCCTGCTGTGCAGGGGGATAGATTTCAGTGTGTGGTCCTCAAAATACACTTTGCAAGTATTTATGGGACCTTGTGCCTCAAAGACACTGCAAGTATTTAAGTGATTTTTAATTATTTTATAATTTTATATATTTAACTTCTATTAGCTTAGCAGTTGGATGATTTACCAGTGAGGCAGCACAGCGAAATCCAGAGTGCTTAGTGTAATTTCTGTGACTGTTTCTACACAGCAGATAATCAGATAAAACAAACCAGGGAAGGTTGCATACCGGATGGGGACAGCTTTCCCTCACAAAATCCTGCTACTGTATTGGGATGACCAACAGTTTCTTCCATCACTGGACAGGTTTCAGTTCAGACTGAAGGAACAGAAGGCCTGACACCACGTGCTCCATGGTTCCCATGACTTACCTGAGGGCCGGGCCTCTATAATGTAGCCGGTTGTGGGTTTTTCTCCTGAATCTCCCTCAGTCCACTGCAGCGTCAGCCCAGAAGCAGATTTGGTCACCAGAATTTCCTGAGGCGAGCCAGGAGATCCTAAAGGGTGAAATGAGAATAATGGTGATATCAGAGACCTACTGCAGTTTTCTTTCTTAGGTCCACTGACAGAAAACAACAGCCAGAAGTATGGGTCAACACACATGCATTACTAAACAGGCCAATGGGCTGCTGGCTTAAGGTCTTCAGGTATTCTAAGGTCTTCTTCTTTTATATCACCAATCAAACAGAAAATGCTGGGTTTACACTGACATTTTAATAGTTTTCTATCTGCAGCATCTGCACATTGCTACTGCTATTTCTGCCCTCAGAGGTGGAACCAGCATCTGAGTTTCAGGGAGACGTTCTTTGCTGTAGCTGCCTGTATGTTCTCTTGGCAACATGCAACTGTCACGTTATAGAGGATTCATGGCTTCCACTGTCCATGACTGGATTTGATTCACTCCACTGCTATTCCAGTTACTGGCTAAGGAGGACACTGGGATAAAACCAAAGCCTGTTGGTATCCAGAAGGATGGAATGACCAGACATGGCCTTTGATGGAGGGAGCAATCATCTCCTTGAGCTGAATCATTTATGAATAATTCACTATGGTCTAGTGGGCAGTCTAATATCATTGGAATTCCTTTACCCTTTTAGATTATCTATTTATTGGAATCTCTAATAATAATAAAAACCCTACTGCTTTGGAATACACAGTGAACCAAGGGGAGAACTCAGAAGTTCAGCTTGTTCCTCTCAACATATGATGAATTTTGCAGACATACCTCTGTGAAGGAACCAGAGTGTCAGAAGGGTGTAATGCTAAATTCCTACTCATTTTAAATCCAAGAATCTCTACTGGCCTAGACAGAATTTTTCCAGTTCCACTTCGAAGCACACCAGTGTGATCAGAACCATGGACCACGCTGCCAGGCTGTACTGACTTCCCTGGTGTGCCAGTTTGTGTTAAAATTTATAGCACTGCGTTATTTATTCACATCAGTTTTTAGTCTCCAGGAACTGGAAAAAAAAGATGCTTTTTTTTTTTTTTTTTTTTTAAATCTCCTCCACGGGCAGTTGCGAAATCCACTGAATCATGCCTGAAGCTCCCAAGACAAAACTTCTCCTCTCCTCGACATGTTAAGCACAGAGTTGAGCACTATTTCCTGCTGTGGGGCTGTGTTTGTACAACTGTATCTAGCTTGCGACGTGCTTTTATGGCTCCACTTACCTTCTGCTGGCCCAGCTGTGACATTGGCTTGCAGTTCAGGTCCATAGGCGATGGTTCTGGCTTGCACACGGAATAAATAGGTCATGCCCTTGGTGAGATCTCGGACCTTCAACCAGCGCTGCCAATTTCCTTTGATGTCCACAGTCACCACCTTGCTCACCCCTGGAATAGCCACACAGATGGAAAATAAGAAAAGGTTGCAATGCAAAAAAAGAAATCAAGTGGAGCTTATCACATCTAGAGAGTAAGTAAAAATTATCTAACAGTTTGCTAAGAAAGTATTTCTTACAATTAGCAGGAGTTTAAGTAGTGATAATAGCCAATTTTCAGCACTGATAAGTATAATTAGAGTTTAAGCTTGATAAGTGGGTAGTGACAAGAAGAAAACCTTACAACACAACTGGGAAATTACCAAGAGACTACGCGCAACTTCACTAATTACTCTGGGAAGAAAGCAGGAGGTAAACAAAGAAGACTGCATGCTGCAGATTGCTTCCTAAGCAAGCACTTCTCTGCTGCTGCTTTGCCAAGCAACCTGCAATGCTGCTTGGGGAAAAAATAAAGGCCAGCTTCTTTTCCTTTATCCTGTGCTGTCATTTCCACCACTGCCAAGTGAATGCAGAATGAAGGCCATATATCTCATGTAGAACAAATGGGTGTAAATAGCACTGCAGTGGGGGATGCAGTCAAAGCACTATTGTCTTG
Organism: Rhynchotus rufescens; assembly: GCA_032273925.1. Lineage (NCBI taxonomy): Eukaryota > Metazoa > Chordata > Aves > Tinamiformes > Tinamidae > Rhynchotus > Rhynchotus rufescens. Next base: position 5,676 of record JAVCKT010020253.1, on the reverse strand, counting down.
GGCAAAGCCAACCTCAACATTTGGGTTTCATGCTATTCAGCTCTGTGGAGCCTTCAAGACGTGCTAAATGTCCACAGTGCAGATGTTGGTGCAGTGAAGGGATCCCTAAGCCTGTCCCTGTAAGGAGCCCTTATGAGTCCTGTCACCGCAAGACAACTCAGGCAGAGCTACCTTGGAGTAATATGTCCCCATAAAAGATGCAGAGCCTCCTCTCTAGACCTTAGAGTATGACAAAGATAGTGCAAAAGTGATCTAAAAACACTTCAGTGACCACTCAACTCACTTCATCTTAAACACATACATATGCTTGCTATTTTACTCATGATTCCTGGGGTTCAGATTGAGGATTCAACTTCCTTCACTAGATAAGAATTTTTATTACACTGAAGAACTAAAATCACTGCCTTTTCCTTCACCCCATGTTTATAGCCATGAAGGTTCTCACTCCTTATGTGGTGATCTTGCACAAAGAGCAGGTTTGGCCCTTTGGTGGCCAATGACAACTTCGAAAAAAAGAAACAGTTTTCACTGAAATGTTCTAAAGGTAACAGAATGAGAAGAAGCTGAGACACAAATTATTTTACAGATTAAAAGCTTGAATTCAATGAGTCCTTTTAGTTTTTTTCTGGCTCTATAGATGCACAAAACACTTTTCAAACTACAAGGATTAAAAGTGGGAAAATGATTTTCCCACTAGAGAAGGATATTTGCTTGTTTGTCTCCAGAAAATGCAGAGGAAAGAAGTTTTCCAATTTGGATGCTTATTTTATGCAAATCAAGCTGCTGCTTTCAGTTTTTAATCAGTTAAATAAAGAATAACATCCAAAGGATTTCGGTTCAAAGTTTTCTTCTGGTTACATTTCATAATTCAGAGAATCTTTCCCCCAGTTAATGAGGAAGCAGTAAATGTGCTCTCTCCTTCCCTAGGTATACTATTTCATTTCTCAGAGACAAATCAGGAAGCATTTGTCATTTCAAAGTAATGTTCAAAAAAAAAAAAAAGAAGTAACTGTTAAAAAAGGCTCCAGGGCAATTTTGTTGTCTATAATGGTCTAAAACATAACACTGTAAAGCTTGAACAATAAAAGGTCAAACAGGGAAAAGATTGTGCTAGAAACAAATCCCTGTTAGAAAGTTTTGCAAAAGAAAACAAAGCAGGTTTTAAAAGGTGGCTTATGAGTATCAGGCAGGAGCTGTCACAACAGCGAGGATGCACTTCCCCAAATCACAAATGTCTAGAAAGCCAAAAGATGCAGGAAAAAGGTTCCAGGGAATCTGGTCCATGAGTGTGGGTAGCTCTGAACTGCAGGAACTTCAGACCCAGAGATGGAAGGATGGATCTCGGGCACAGATGCCAGCCAAGCCTGGCCTGTCTCGCTGCCTGCCTGGATCTATCAAAGATGAAGGATCCATCTTCAAATGAGTTTGGTTTTACTTTACCCTCTAAATCAATGAGCGTGGCTTTTCTATTCAAGAAAAATGATGGTTCTTAGGAAGGGATTGCTTACTACCAAGAGAGAATAAATAATTTTTGAAGAGAGAAAAATGTTAGCACAGGAGTAAGTAGGTAGAAACAAGAGAATAAATTCAGGCAAATTTTTAGAATCTAAGGAAAAAAACCTTCTTTAAACTACCTCCTCAGGTTAGAAATCTTCTATAGGGGAAGCAGAAACAAAGAGAAACAAGATAGAGCACAGGTCAGGAAGAGGATAAAAGAATGACTGATGAGGATGATGTCAAATTCTCACAAAGGAAGTATGATTTAACACTTCCATATTTCTAGGGACAAGATGGATTCTTTAACATTTTGTAAGAATATAAGGCAGGGAATGTTCAAAGAGGCTGAACATCCTACATAACCTCTCCACGTTTCCCAGTCAGAATTACAGATGCTTCCTGCATTAGCTCCTTGTGCTCAGATCTGCCAGCAGTCAAGGTTGAAAGTGCTTTTTTTCTCCTATTTTTATCCCTGAGTATAATTTTCTGAGTGCACACAACATGGATATTCAGACTATATAGAATACCCTTATTCCTTACAGAAGAAACAAATACTAGAGATAGATATCCTCATTTCTTTGGAAAACAGTTTAAAATGGATTGGCAATGGCTGAAATTACTCTCTTTCCTGTCACCTTGCCAAGGTTGGGCATCCTATTGAACTACTGGCTATCTACCAGAAATATAAAAACATTAGTAAGACCATCCCAAAACTTTGTAATCTTTTCTAATTCACCTTCGTAATGAATTTACATTTGTTTCCAGAGAAATTGCCAATTCCTTTTGTGTTGCTGTTCTGGCAAATTAATAAAGCATTCGTGGCCATCCTATTGTTATGGAGAGAGTTTAAATCTTGCGCTGGGTAAAAAACACTGCTTGAAAACGCAGTATAAACAGACACAACTAGATCTCTAGCAATGTTGTTCTTCCCTGTCAAAAGCAGCACTGATGACTAGCACATATGATGCCTGGGCAATCTGTGCGATAACAGAAGTGACACATGATGTGATAAGGAACACAAACAAGTCTGATGACTATTCCGGGACGGAGCCCACTCAGCAATTTCCAAGTCCAACGCAGGGAGACAATCAAGCACTCGCAGGCTGAGCTTGCTCTTCCCTGATAGCAGGTAACAGTGGCAGCATAATGACTTTCTCAAACCATAGAGGAATATAGTTTTTGCTAGAAAATGAGAGAGAACCGACAAAAGCTATATTCCATAATATTCTAGTTTACTTAGCAGCCTTGGCAAAAACTGAAATTGTTTCACTTACCCTCTGCCACCTGGATCCACTTGGAAAACGGCAAAAAGTACAAAACTGGGTAGAGGTAAAAGCTATAACAGTGGTTTTCTATCATTTTGCCATGAATATGCAGGATCTTAAGCCTTTCTTACCCTGGACTGGTGCCAAAGGCTCGTAGACTACTCGATAGCCCTGCAGGACTCCATTTGCTGCTGCTGGCTCGCCCCAAGACACGTTGAGGGTTGTGCAAGTGATTTCGGAGAACGTCAAGAAACTGGGAGCGCTGGGTGCTGAAAGGATCACAAATATTTTGAAACGGCAGCAGAAACAGTCAATCTGATATACATATAAATTATAAAGCATTGTGTTGTGCCCAGCATAAATCTAAAGGAAACAAGCCGAGAAAGGGATTTATCAGTTGTATCAAAACTTCTTGTAATCAATCAGAAAAACAGCCTAAGAAAAGCAGTCGCTCAACTGCAAAACTAATCCCAAAAGCGAGCGAGCAGATATGACCTACAATGGAAAAAACCCTCCCAGAGACATTGATTTGGGCCTTTGTTCTCTACCTAGCTGCTGAATTTCAAAAAACCTAGTAGGAGTTTGATATGCTGGAAACCCACGGTCATCTTTAGGGGAAATAGGCTGCAGATGCTGACATTTCTCAAGATTAATTTCCTTAGAAAACCAGCTAAAATGCAGGGCTCAAAGACAGAAGGGCACTAAGCAAGCCTGCAGTCCAAGTGCACCAGAAACCAGAGAAAACAAGAAATTTTCTCTTCAAATTCAGCAACAACAGCCCTTCATGTTTGGGGTGCTCCCCCCAGGATCAGCATCCAACACAGACACAGCTCATTCTGACTGTGTGGCTGCCATGGCTTAAAAAACTGAAGAGTTATCAAAAGTATGATACTTCTCATATGACTATCTGGAATACTTCCAGGCACTGGAGATGAGCTCCTGCTGATTTTCAGATGTGACGGGAGAGACCAGACTAGATCTACATTTTCATCCTAGATCAGCTCGTGAAAAGATCCTTCATTTGCCCAGTCCGGTCTAGTTTTTATAGCATTGCTCATTTTCATCCTCAAATCCTTTCTCAAACATTTATCTTATTGGATGAACTTTTTCTCTCCAAGATAACTCGAGCATAATGTCCTATCTGAAAACTATCTTCAAAACCCTGTGTTTCCTCCTGTCCCGTTTTCCTTAGCCCAAAGCTGGTGCTTTGGAAGAAGATCATCTCCTACCAGCCTGAAACGTCCTGCCCTGCGAGGGGCTGCTCCTGGGGCCGTCCCCAGCCGCGTTGAAAGCAGAGATGCAGACCAGGTAGCGCGTGTGGCTGGTCAGGTTTTTGAGACGGATTGTTGTCTCTGGCAGGAAAAGGACCTTCACTTTTTCCGTGTCGTTTTGGATGTCGCTCTCCCAGTAATAAATCTGTAAGAACAGAGAGATGCTTAAGTATACCCTGTATTGCCTTCAACTTGAGTAGTGAAGGCTACAGAAGACAATCAGGAAGGTGGTGTTATCTTGCTTTGGATTCCTCTGCTAGGGGGAACATTAATACTTTTCACCGTTTGCCCAAATTTTATTCTTCCTTCGGCCAATTCCCCTGAGAACAGTGACAGGCTGGCTGAGCACATCATTCAAAAACAGAGCACAGATTGAAGGATATGGCCTAATCAGAGCAGATATGAACTTCCAGAGTTCAGTAATGAGAGGTCAGTTTTTAAATTCTCCCTAAAATGCGAGCTATCTGTCAGCACTGTCACCCTGACACGCTATATCCATAATTCACTTCTGCATGGACAAAACAGTTTCACCATTTGTGTTCACAGGATAGCCAAGCCAAGCCTCTTACTGCCTCCTGAAAAAGAGGCTAAAGATTTTTCCTGAAGTTCCTTGAAGTACTTTTTTTCCCAGTGCCTTACATAATTTTAACCCTGATGCCATAAAATTAGGCTTCAGAGAAGATGATTCCAAAAGAAAATGTAGTGCCAGCCCTACTTATTGGGCAGCCTGGCACTGAGAGCATCACAGCAGGCCAAAGCAAGCCAGAAAGTTGAGGGAATGAGCCAAGGCAAGAGTCTACCTTGGCTCGGCAAGCCAAGCTGTTAGAGCCATCTATATCCATATGAAAGGAAAAGTACATGAATTGATATATAAGGTTGCTTGTCACTGCCAAGAAAGGATGCCAGATTGTTCACACTGGCTTGGCTTTTCTTCACTTATGGACCTAAATTCATGGAGAGAGGCAGAGCCAGGCACTGAACCCAAGCCAAGTTCCAGTGTTTGTAGACTTGCCCATTTCCATTCTCTGAGGGTCCATTCTTATTCTGGAGAGACTAAATAACATGCCTCTGCAACATGCTCATCTCCTACAAACCAACCGCAATTAATACCATGATTTAATTTTGTTAAAGTTAAGGGAAGCAAACAATTCTTCTTTCTAGTCTGAAGAAGGTTCTGCTTTTCCTGCTGGCTTGTAATATTCAATAGTTAGAAAGCTCAGCTAATTTTCTTGTAATTTTCAATAAATTCCTTGCCCCAGCAGCTCTGTGGCACCTGCTCTTTGGAGCAGACATTACCTGCATGAACAGGGCTCCCACTACTCTCTCTGTATGCCCTGTTCCCCCATCCACTCCTCCTCTGCAAACAGTAAACCATTCTTTTTTTTTCGTGCTTTTTTCTTTTTTTCTTATTATTTTTCTCTACACCATTCATTCTATTTCTTTTGGTTTGGGGACAAGTATCACTTCCTTACTGCTTTAATTTGTGGTAGGCATCAAGGGTAGTTGTAGTTGGAGCTACCACAGAAGTAATAGCAAAAAGCCAAGAAAGACAAATGAAACTAGCAGAAATAGAGGTATTGCCTTGTAGCCCTGTATGTTCCCATTTTGGCTGTCAACAGGAGGGGGGTCCCAGGTGAGCTCCA
>JAVCKT010020249.1:11142-22261 GCA_032273925.1 Rhynchotus rufescens | reverse complement strand
TGCAGTGTTGACAGTTATTCAGAAAGCTGCCCAGAATATATATATTCATATATATATATATAAATACACACACACACACACACACACACACATGTAATTCCTTTAAAAAAAAAAAAACAAAGTGCAAATGACAAATTCATCCATGACTTAGGGTAGGTTTTCCCTTGTTTACAGCCAGTCTTGACACGTAATCAAGGAAAGTTACTTGCCTGAACCCCTGGGTGAAACTTGGTTTTCAGTTACACCAACCTCTGTTTCCAAGTAGTAGTTGAACTTAATCCTTACCTTTTCCTCTCTCCTAAGATGCTATAATTTCCTAACTCTGAAGACACTGTTTCCTTTGAGGGTAGCATCTGTGCCACCCAAACCACACTATATGTTGTGAAAGCAAAATCCACATCCTTTTATTAAGACTGAGTTTTGTCTTTTTATATGTGCATTATTGGGATGGGAGCGGTAGCGAATGTCTTAATCTTGTGTTCAGAATTTCCTGTTTTTTGCAGTCTTGATGAACCACAGCCCTCATACCTGTGGTACCACATTTGAAAATGTCACTCCCTCCAGAAGAAATTTCTGTGAAAACTGCCCTAAAGAGAAGTGCTTGATCTTTGAGGAAGTTTTTGTTTTTATAGCTGTGGGATTAATGATTAACTCTTTACAGTTGTTCTCTTATGAGCTAATGTTTCAAGAATAACTTCTAAAACTCCTAATTAGGATGTACTAGTATAAATATTTTCTTTTATTTCTGCCATTTCTCCTTCAGCTTTCCAGAAGACTGCGAGAAAGAGATTGGAAAGTGGGAGATCTCTTGCAGGCAGTGCTGAAGTACTGTGAAATAATGGAGAAGGCATCTGACAGGGAACAAATCCTAAATAAGTCTTTGGTTGGTTGGCTTCTGGAAAACGTCTGAAAAAAATTCCAAAGATGCAACATTCTTTGCTTCATTCCCCTTTTAAAAGACAACAACACGGATATGTAACGTAAAATCTAACTGATGAATGTTGTAGTAATTGTCAGCATTTAAAAGGCTTTGAGGTGAAAGTCCAAATAGCTGTGCTGTGCTTTGTGATGCTGTGTACATGATGTGTTTATCCAGTCCAAAATGTGTGTTGTCCACCCACTCATCACTTGTATTTACTGCTGTGTCCAGACCTTTGGAATCGTTTATGAAGCTCTACCTTGTCTGTGCAAGTAGTTGGGAGATGACACCGTGATATTCAGGCTTTCCTCTGTGCCAGGGTGGCTCTCTTTCCTCCTCTGAGCTGTGCTTAAATTCACAGTAGCACTAACAGCACTCCCAGGGAGCTCTTGCTGCAGACCCTGAAGAAATTCCTGCTGTTTGCCAGATGTTCCCTGCTCGTGGGCAGCATTGGCAGCAGGAAACCTGGACAGGCCCAAGGAGCCTGTCGTAGTCTCTCCATAGTTGCCTTTGTCAAGTTTAACTTGGCCTGATTCTGCACTGAAATCATTGAGGTTGAAATGTGTTTTCCCTTCCGTTAACTACCGTGGAGGGATGACTCCTGGCAGCAGGGCAGAATGGGTGGCTGGTGGTAGCCTCCTCATCTGGCTTCAGCAAGGTTTGCCAGGGCTTGCCTGGGGAGTTAAAATGGCTTTTTCTTTTTCTCTTGCTCAAGCTTTTCGCGTGTAAGTATTTCTATGACATCAATTTTGTGTCCGAAAAATGTGTATGTTTGTCTCACACAAATGTTAAATGGAGCAAACAGCTTTTTCTTGAGAATATTCACCATATTCTGACCTGTCTACTTATTTATGTTTGCCTCCGTACATACATTCACTGAAAATTTAATTTTATTTCTCCATGAGCACCTGAGAGATACTGAAGAGAGATGATTCACTAAGAGATAAAAAAATGAGAAATCCATTTGTAGTAATTTTCCCCATTAACTACATTTGCTTTTTTTTTTTTTTTTTTTTTTTTTTTTTAAGGCACTTTTAATCAGAACTTTTTAGGACTCCTGTCTAAGGGTTTGTACCAGTGCTGCTGACTTGCATTTTCATTGAAGAGGAAATCTGGATCTTTACATATCCTATGGTTTGAAATTGCTTTTGATTTTTTTATTATTTTTTAATCCTCTGAGAGAACAAGGCACTTGCCAGTACTTACAACGTTGCCACCCCATATGATTTTCATATCACTTGCAAGGGAACTATGGAATGGCACTTATTTGGGGTGAATAGAAGAATTTTAATAGCTGTTTCAAATAAATATATACTATGGATAGACATGTAAATCTCTTGTCTTGGGATCAGAGCCTGAGAAATGGAGTCCTTAACTATTTGTGAATTTTAGTGGAATATATGCAATTCTAATGCCCCACCTTCAAAATGATTAGGATATATCATGCTCAATAGCACTCTGGTTATAGTGCCTTTGTTTGAGGAAGGCATCTCACTGATCATTAAAGGTATTTTTACAGAGGCCTGGTATATTTTAGTCCTTCCTTTATCATCTAGATTTGAAAAGGAATCCTGCCTTGAATCTGCCAAAGTTTAGCTTTGAAAATAATTTTTAAGTTTTTAAATGCACACATGTGTGCGTGCACATGTCCACACATGTATACATTTACATATGTATCTATTTTTATGAACTATATCACCTGTATGGACATATAACCTGAGTCTTTTAACTTAAAATTCAGTTTTATGTTCCTAGTTGATAACTTCACTTTATGTATTGCTTCCCTGATTGAAAGACCTACACATGCCATGTAATAAGGAAGAATGGAAAACATTACAAGTTGTTCTGCCTTGCTGTAGGAATATGATGTTTTAAGCACCAGGAGAAAGGGGGGAAAAAAGTTCTCTTCATTCTGTATTTGGAACATAAGGCTAGTAACAAATTTCGAGAGGTTGTATGAAACTCCTGTGTCTTTTCTTGTTTATTTTACATCCTCCAGTTTCATTTCTTTTCCTTTTAAAGGATGTTCCAGATTAAGAGGAAAAAAAAGAAAATTGAAACCATTTTTTTTGGTTTTCACATCTTCTGTTTAACAGAGCAATGATGCACTTACAGACTTAAATCAGAGTTTAAAGTTCAAATGACAAGAACATAAAATATTAAGAACAGTGCCTCAGAGCTGAACTGCTTTTTGTTGTTGTTGTTGTCCTGTGCATTAGCACCAAAGTGAAATTTCAAAAATAAGGATCCAGTGGAATTACTATAGTGTTTCTATGCATGTCCAAAATCAGAAGAGAATTTGAAGGCATAAATGTGCAAAGCTACCTGTATATTGATTTTAAAAAAATCAGGAACAGACAGTTTAGATAAAGTTAACTGCTTTATTTGATAATTTAGATTTTATAAAGTTTAGATTTTTCTTTTCCTCTTTTTAATCACTTTTTTCCTCAAGGGAGGCAGAAGACTGCAATTCTCAAAGCTTGCAGTGACATAGAAACTCAAGTAGACAATAGTTACATTCAAGATTTTTATTTTTGGCAAAAGGAATGTTTTCAGACTGGATAAAATACATCATGTAACTCGGTGTTATATTAAGAAGAGCTTTGGCTTTGAAGGAAAGTAGCTGAGCTTCAAAACTTACTGAAGAAAAATATGTTGTAAAAATACTTGATTTTTATTTTCAAGAACAGAAGTTTTCTATAAAATTTAAAATGTGTATTCTTTAGGTGCTGCCTTTTTTTCTGTCATATATCAAAAATGGAAAAGCATTAAACCATCTTGGCACAATTATTAGAATTTATTAATTGCAATAGTTTATGATGAGCATTATTCTGATTAAATCCAGTTCTTGTTGTCTGCCTCATTAGTAAGAAAGTTGCATTTTGCTGGACCGAATTTTGAGTTACACCATTACTGAATTTATTTAAAACTCCTGAACACAAATACAGAAGAAAAACACAACAGGCAAGTTTCAGTCTGTTTGAACCAGACAAATCTGCTTTATAAAAAAGCATATAAAGTAAAATTTGTCCCATTTTGCTTTTTTTTTTTTTTTTTTCCCGTCTAGGAAATACAATTTCAATTTTGAGGAAAATATACATTGTTTCAGAAAAATGTCTTTTATGAAACACTTCATAAAAGCATTTGTTGTGTCTGATGGAAGTGTTCTGCTACGCTTTAGAAGGTTGTGTGGGAAAAGCACTTTGAAAATGTAGTCCCTCTGTATGTTAGCACTAAAAGTGACCATACTTAAAGCTACTTTAAACGTGGAGAAAGAGGTGTATAAATAATGCAAAAGTGTGCTTAAAGCCTTAACATTACGAAAACAAAACCATATGCTGAAATTAATGACTGTCTACTGGCTCACAATGAGGATTTGAAAAAGATAAGGCCATTTACTTAAATGTAATTTGCATAGCATTTGTGTTCAGGAGATTAAAAGGCTTGTATAAATTAAACACACACATTCCGAGACTAATTGGGTCTCCCAAAGACAGTATCCAATTTTCAGCGTTACATTTTCTAATGTAACGTAGTATGGGACCTTTTCTATACATAGACGCCTCGAGGTGGAGAGGGGAACACGGTGCATAGTAAACACTGTCACCAGCGCAAAAAAAGCTAGTTTTAAAGGTGATTTGCAATGACGAGTTTGGGGAATGAGTTTCTTTTTAGTGCAAGAGTTTTAGCTTTTCAGCAAGAGCCACTACTGTCATGTCAAGCTCTCACTGTGCTTGGGCTCTGAAGAGAGAAGCCCGGAGCCCGGCCACTGTCGTCACTTTATTTTGTACCATCTCTGTACATTCCTGTTGTATAGCCGGAGTCGTAGCTTTAGGGGGGCCTCTGTTCTGTTGTAATGTCCGAATAATATTTAATACTAAAATTTATTATAATTTGCTGGAACTGCCGCTTATTTGTGCAGTGTTACAGTAATTCACAGCCCAGCTAGTGATGCAATTGTATATCAAAAGCAGTTTGAATAACTATAAATGTTTATGTAATTGTACTCAATGGATATGAAGGTCTTGTATAATGATGACGAGTTTTGCCATTTTAGTAATTTAACAGTATATTCAGTTTTCAGTTTCTGAACTCCAGGTTGCACTAAATTTGTCCTTGTTTTAGCAGTGGCTTAAATAAAACACATTTCACTGGCTTCAAGAGAACTGTCGTTTCTTGTAATTCTCTGGCATGTTTTTCTGTGCAGCTCTCACGATGAAGATGGCCCTTGAGCAGGGCCTGCCTGAAGGAACTTGGAGCATCGCACAGTAAATCGTGTTCGTGCATCAGTAGAGGGCATCGTTTTTACAGGATTAAATTAGCATCCAGGAAGGATGTTGGAACCCTCCTGCTGTCCTTAGTTTAGGAGGGAAAAGTAGCGTTGAGGTCACGTGAAGTCCAGAACTGCAGGATTTTGTAAGCAGAGATGGGGTGAGAAGTCCACTATAATAGCTCCGCGTAAGTAAGACATTAATAATCAGTCTGAATAAACTGGTCTTCTACACAGGGGGTGGACGTGGTGTGTTTGTGTCTTGCCCTAAAGGTAGGTAGGTTGGGGAGATGGGCTCTGTCCCGCTACGAGCTGCAGTTTCTGGGTTCAGCATGTGCTGCGCTCATGGCCATAGCAGCGTAAAAGCCAGGTAGGGGCTTTGTGGAGAAATAGGAGAAGATACCACTATTGGAAATGCCCCGTGTGAAACGCACAAAGTTGCCCCAGCTTATTTAAAATCTTGAACTGTTTTGGTGTCTTGTGAAATACTCTACGAGGCAATATATCGTCAAATGCCACAAAATCATAGTGCTGATCCATAATGTTGTATATGGATAGTTTCTAAGATTTAAGGATAAACTTATTGCAAATATAGCTGAAAACACAGAGCTACATTGAAAAACAATAGTCTCATGCAGAGTTTCATTTCAAGATTTAGGAATTGTTTAGAGTTATTTTTAAACCAAGTTTAAAAATAGTTGTACCTAGTTGTACCCAGTTTTGCACAAACCTTTATTTTTGCAATGTTCACTTAATAGAAATGGTTACTGTACTTCTTGTATCATTATTATACCTATTTATACGTATTTAGATCATTTTTGTTTCAGACTCGACCATGTAGAAAATGTACAGTAACTGATTCAGGCAAAAACTTAACTTATTCCTAAAATATTGTGCAGCCAAAAACTAAGAACAACAGTTGAGTGGCATGTTTGGGGACAGAAAAAAAAAAGGATTTTGTGAAGGAGAAGGGTGTGCGATTACTGGCCCTTTTTTTTTTTTTTTTTTTCTCCCTGCCTAGACTTTCTTTCTTTTTTCCCCTTCCTTTTGACAGTCTGGTTCTGGCTGACTTTATTCAACCGCAGAGCAGTATCCATGCACTTTGTTTAACCTTGTCTTAAATTGCGAGTTGTGTCTCCAGCTGTCCCGTAGCCTTCCCCGCCGCGCGCGCTGCTCCCTCTCCCGCTGCCTTTGCCCGGTACCTTCCTCCCTGGCCATAGCTGGAGCTGCTGGCGTGCCCGAATCCCGAGCCGCTTACGGCTCCAACCTCTGCCTGGAAGCTGGCGAAGGAAAATGAGTCATGCTGAGGCTGAAGAAATGTGCCCTGAACACTAACCTTGCTGGTTGTTTATTGAGTGCCAGGTTAATCCAGCGCTGTCTCGTTCCCCTGCTGTTAGGGCGAACCACAAAGTGTGTGACTATTTGGGGCAAGGGAACTAACCATGACAAGCATGAGACTAGTGTCTGTGGTGAAGGTGTTGGTTACCTACCCCATGAGCACGTGACGCCTTTCCACACGGATCAGGAAAAGGGAAGCTGGGGCCTTCAGGTAGCCAAAATGATTTGTTTTGCCTCCATTCCTCCTAAGGGGACTGCTGCTTTGAGGACCAGGAAAGAGGTTTTGGGAATTATTAATTGTGATGAGTGAGGGAGAGCACTTGTGTAGGTGACCTGACTTAATCTCCTGAAGTTGCGATGTTACACCCAGGAATAAGGTGACTATCCAGAAAGAAATGGTGTAATAATGTGTTTTGTTTTCTTTTTATTCTATTTTTTTTTTCCTTCCAACTTGCCCACTTAATATGAATCCCTTACTTTGTGCGGTCTCCACCTCCTATAACCTCTAAGTCTCATCTCACACTTTCTTTGTGGCCATTTGCTGGTTTCTGCCTACTTCTGCCCCTTGCCCAATTTGTAGCACGGCTGCTGCTTCTGCTTTTTTACTGACCCTACTCTGCTGTCCTGATGTGACTTCTGGCCTGCTCGTTCTTGGCCGGCGGAAGTGGTTAAAACCATTAAGGGGAGTCTTCTCAGTTGGGACGCTATGGAATAAGGCTGCCTACCAGAAATCATCTAGCAGTGAAGAGGAACCAAACTAGCTTTTGGCTGAGTTTTTCACTCCTGAAGGAAAATAATCTGTGGTTGCTTTGGTTTGGAACTCAGCTTCTTGCTTGCAAAACGCTTAGAATTTATGCTGATCTGAAAGTAACTTATAAGTGGATACTGAAGTATAATGTCAATTTAATGCAGTGTGTTATTCATGTGGATGTGTGTTTGGAGTGCTGCATAGCAGCTGCTAACTGGGCAAAATTCATTCCAGCGAGTGCTGGAAAAGTGCCAGTAGTCTCACCCACTTACAGCAGGTCTCAATTTAGATGTTAATGATGAATAACAAGCAGTAGACACAATTCTTGATCTCTCTGTTTCTGAAAAGGATGTTTTCATTAGTGTTGCCCCATAGTTCTGTGCTCGGAGCAGATGCTGCAACTGAACTGATTAACTCATAGAATCCTACTACTCATGATGCTCCAAAAAATGCTAATGTAATGTGGATGGAAATACAATGAAGAACCATCCTGCAAAGTGAAGATGGAGAAGAAACGGACAATGCTGCTTTTAGGGAAGTGGAATACGACTCTATGGAAATAAACTGTGGAAGAAGTTCATCCCAGCGTAATCATTTCAAGAAACTATTTCCAGAGAAATGGCATCAGTCAACTGTCCTGTTAAACAGACCTTCTTAAAGAACATAAGGCAATATGCATCAGAGAAGAGTAAGACTGCACTTGTAGTAAATGTCCTAGAGTTTGAAGTCGCTGTGCACATGAGAGCTTCCAAGGTAACTGCTGCAACATTGCAAGATGTTGACCTAAAATTGCAAGATGTTCTTTCCGCCACAGCAGGAAATGCCCATTTGGGATGCTCTTGGTTTAGGAGTTTGGGGGCATAACTGGTTTAGGTCCTAATTTAATGCTCTAACCTGGCGAGTGATGATCATATCTCCAGCACGGTGGGAATCATGAAAGAGTTAAGCTTGAGACATGCTGGCTAGCCTCGTACATGCTGGCATCTCCAGCGAAACCTCTTTTCCTGTGACTGCCTGAGAAAATAAAGAGGTGGGTGTTGGAAATTCCCCAAGGAGTCTGGAGGGCCCTCAGCAGACGCATCAAAGAGCCTTTGAGAGGCTCTTAAAAGACATGGTTTTAGAGCAGGATTAATGATAATTTCTGTTTTAAAATATTTTGTGAGCTTTTTTTTCCCCACAATTTTCCTTTAAGTTTTGGAACGCTGATGTTTATTATATACGCCTGACTTGTAGTTGGTATTTTTCAAATTTGACTGACTTATTTTTCAGTGTATAAGGTTTCTGCAGCTGTTAAAAGAAAATGTAAGTGCATTGAGAAGTCATCTTTGCTACAGTCACCCAAATTACTCTGGATGAACATTTTTCACAGAAATAACCCTTGCAGAAAATAACAGAAATTGCAGAAATAACCCTTGGTCTGAGTACATAAGTTGGCAGAAAAAAGTTGATTGTTACCATCATTCATTCATAATTTTCTTTCCTAAAATGTGAACTTTTAAAATAGATTACTAGAAGTGCACTATGGCTAAAGTTCATATAATTATATCTAATTAAAACAGAAAAGAAGGAGAAGGAAGAGTTGTCATGACACTGTCCTGATCCTGGCAACCCAGTTAATTTGAACATGAATTAATCTCCTGCTGCAGTCTTCTGCTTGCAAGTCCAGTGTTCAAGCACACAGTTGTGTCATAGTTTCAGTATCTGTTTTAGTATCTGCATTTTCTGTAATCTCAGGATGCTACAAAGAGCATGGTCGCAACAATGGTCACAACATTTTTGAAAATATTTGCTATTTTAGGAAAAAAATATATATCTTGTACCGTGAGGGCACGCTACATTTTACAGAAGCTTGAATGTACCTTGTTTCCTTTTCTGTTAAGTCAGCGTGGTAGCATGCGCCAACAGCTTCCAACCTCTATAGCAAGGTTTTATTAAAGTACCAAAACTTTGGGAGGAAATACATTTTTTAAAATAGGAAGGAAAACCCTAAGAAGCTTTCTGGATGAGGAAGAGTAGGCAAAACTTTGAAAATTTCCCACTACACCTGTAGTGTCCGTGCTGGGTGGGACTTTTTCTCTGGATCTCCTTCCCAATCAAGCAGCCTTTAGCTGCTCTGTGGATCGTGCTAATCCCACGTTGCGCCCTGGTTATCACCTTTGTGATAACTCTGACGTTCATCTCTACACCTTGGCTTCAAATCTGCTCCTTGCTGCTACTGAAGATCTCCGAACCTTGGGTCCTGTGCTCCAGAACTTCTCCATCCCTGAAGGTGTTGAGATATCCCAAGAGAAACTGAAATCTCCTTTGGGAGGATTATCAGCCAGGCCAAGTCAAAGCGCCAGCCTTCACTGCCACCCCTCAGGCCCTCCTATTTCAGTGAAATGTGCACAAAAAAGCTAGCCAGGCAAATCTCAGCCACATCAGTGATAAAAATCAGCATAGATTACTATGTCAGAAGAGAAAACAAGATTATATGTGAGATTTGCGGTGCTTTATTTTCAGTTTGCCATTGAACTTGGGTTTAATAGCTGGCTCTAGAAAAGCCCTGTTTTGACGCAAGGCTAATTGTGCTCCCCTTATGGTCCCTGATACTCCCACTCTGTAGAGTGAAATAGTGATCCTGAGTTGTTCTAATGAGTTTTAACATTTAAGAGTGTATTTTGCCAGATCCCACAAAACTTAGCTTTTCCTTACAGTCACAAATCTAATCAAATAAATATTTTAGAACTTCAGCTTCTTCCTTTTCTTAAGTATATTGTGCTTCTGTTCTGGCAAACGGAGAAACCAGAAGACAACTGGAGCCACAAACTGATTGTTTGTAGAGAAGTCCTTGTAATTTTGAAGCCAGTTATCTTGGTGAGTACCTGATTCATAATTTAGAAAACCTTTTCTTGGTAGGTTATATAATGTGAAATGTTTCCCTCTTCCTCTCAGTTCTTGCTGATGAGTTAGATACCTTCAAGATGGTAGCCTAACACGCGCCTACATGGTCAGAGTCTGGGAATTTCCAAAGAGAACATGACAAATTTCAGTATCTGAAGTTCAATTTGGTGCCATTTCACCGTATATGGTTTTCTTAATGGCAAAATGTTATTAAAGCCCGAGCTGTAAAGACTGTAGTGAGATGCACTACATGTAAAACATGGTGCCCTTGCTGGAATAAGGGAGTTCCCTACACAGTTCTCACATGGGGCTTCTGGAAGAGCTTTTGGGCAAGTCTCCAGTCTTGCACTTTTTAGCTTCCTTTTCTGTGAAGGAGGACGATACTTCCTGCCCTCTCTACAGGGAGCTGGTGGGAATAACCACCCTCTCCACCACATAAAGGAGGAGTCTCCTGCCAAGCTGCATCTGACTGTGGAAGCTCAATGGAAAGAGATGTGGAGCAGAGAACGTGTGGCAGCTGGATGTTAACAGGCATGTTAGGAGCTCGTTATGGATTCATTGAGATGCACCAAGTTAATGCAGGAGCTAATGAACTACCTTTCGTTAAGAAGCAAAGCAAATATTTTCAGGATCGCAGTACTCTTCCCATTAAGAAGTCGATTATGGATTGCCACTGAATTATGGCCTAAGGTGTAAAAACATTAATTAATCTATGATTGGGGGGAAAACAGTAGAAAATGCTGGAAGAAGAGGTATATAAATAACTTGGTGATATTTTCTACTTATTGTACAGGAGCTAAGACTACAAATGTCCCTTGTTAAAATAACTTGCTGCCCACACCTCCTCTAAGCTAGAGGACAGTTCCCAGAATCACAGAATGTTGAAGGTTGGAAGGGGCCTCTAGAGATCATCCAGTCCAACCCCCTGCTCCAGCAGGGACACCCAGAGCACGGGGCACAG
>JAVCKT010020246.1:12403-23341 GCA_032273925.1 Rhynchotus rufescens | reverse complement strand
AGATTCTAACACTGAGCACTTGTCCATCAGCTGCCCTGCACCCCTGTCCCTCCTCTCCCTGCAGAGCAGCAAGGTTTGCATTATGCAGGCACTTCTGCCCAGAAGGGTTAGACAAACAGAAAATCAGCCTAAAAAGCCTCCATCTCATCACAAGCTGCTTTTATGCCCTGTGCTGCTGAAGCGCATAGACAAGAGCCACCACCCATCAAGGTGGTTTTGTTTCACAAGCCTTTCCAATGCCTCTAAGGTAGGGGCTATGAAAAGCTGTTATCAGCAACAATGAAATCTTCATTTCCAATGACAATACCACTCTACAAGTAGTTGGAGCCATAGCTTCAAGAGCTTTATATAGCTTGGAATGGTAACTACTTAAAAAGTTCCTGTCTATAGGTTCCAGTAAAAGCCTGCAGACTGCAGAAGAGGAAGGGAAATTTTTTTTTTTTTTTTTTTTTCCTTCCTGCAGAAAGGTGGAGCTTTCAAAAGAAGAGTGAGGTGAATTCCAGTGAAATCATTACATAAAAATAGCATTGCATCACCTCCTACTTCCATAAGCTAACCTCACTGAGACTACTAGGGAAGAAAAAAAGAAAAAAACAGAATTTCTGTATTCCCAAGATTTGGTAATGTTGGAAAGGAGCAAGAGGCTGCCCACCATCTATTCTTTGACATGCAGACCACTCTTGTGAAGTTCTTTGAAGCTGCAATTTTTATTTTCCTGTTCCAGTTTTCACCACAGCTAACAGGGCTTTATTCAATGTCAAAGGCATCCCTTAAAAGACTGGATACTCTTATCTGCTCAGCAAGTAACAATGTCATGAAGCATAAGTCCACAATGAGTTGACTGATATCCAAATTAAAGCACAGCTTGGTCCTCCAATACAGGTAGGTTCTCTCCAATACAGGTAGGTTCTCTCACTGAGCGCTGAGGGGGCACACGAAACTCCTAGCTGTGATCCACACTTGATAAAAACCATCCGTCCTCCAAAGCGCTACGAATTTCACAGCTGCATGAATTACTTGTGAACTTAGTGGGGGGGGAAAAATAGCCTACTATTTAACTACTACTAGAAGCAGTTAAGTCTCTCAAATTACAAGGAACCAAAGGACAGCAACGTATTTGTCCCGTGGCATTCTGTTCATAGGCCAGCACCTGTTTCACTTTCCCTGGCAGCTCCGGGCGCTCCGGACGCTTCCTCGAACTAGGAATTGACTCCAGTTCATAAACGGGTCAGCAGCAGCACGAGCTCTTCCCTCCCCACTCCCGAGCCTGGAAACAGCTGCCATCCCTTGAATAACCCTTCCCTGAAGCAAACAAAAACCCCAGCAACTCGAGCTCGTGCCACGTACCTGAACACAGATTTACTGCGCTGTGATTTCCCCAGGCTAGCGTAACCCACCCCTGCCTGGGACCCACCCAGGCTGCTTCACAAAGAAGGACCTTACTGCTTCTGGCAAGCAGTGGGATACGCAGAGATCCACAACTCAAGGACACCTTCTACCTGCAGAGCACACGCACTGCTCGTTTTTAAAACAATCTCCATTTCAAGATTCAGTGTCCTAGATTTGATGATGAGTCCCTACTAACCTCTGCTGGAAACAGCAAGCCCCTTCCACAGAGAGTGAAACAACTGCTTAAATATCACAACTGACATCTTTTAATCTTAACCTCCTACTGAGTCTTGAAAATGCTGATTAAGAATGAAATACAAGCAGCACACGTCAGGAGTACCATATTTTTCAAGAGAACATCATGAAACATTTACCTCTACTAGTTCAATAGTTTTCCCACAGTAAAGTATTGCCATTTAGTGCAACAAAACATCATAATTAGAACAGCAGAAATGTGTTGTCTTGATTTAACAAAATAACCTGCTACTAAAAATCTGAACATTACAGAAAAACCTGAAGGACAGAAGAGCAAGATATAGGTCTATAATTTTTAATACATCTCGTAGCGATCATACTTATTTGCAGTTGGACAGAACATTTAATGTTAAGGGATATTTGGAAGAATTTAATATTCCAGATGGTCCAAGATTTCCTTGTAAATTAGCATAAAGGCTCATTCCACATCCTACAAGATTAGCTCATGAGAGCAATCCAGACAGGCTAACGCTACATGCTCAGTATCGGGAGCCAAGAAAACAAAAGCTTTGGAGGAACTTTAGATCCTTCTTAAAAAAATAAATAATAATAATAATAATAAAGCAGAGCTTATAGGTCTAATTCCCCAAAGTTGGAGTTGCGAAAACTGGATTTTGTATTTGAATTTATTGAACCTGAACTTCACTCCACTCCATTCACCTTCCTTTGTAATGTGATAAAACACTGATCTAGGAAGGAGATACAGTACCTTCTACTGTAGAGCTGGTTACTTGGCCATTGCTAGATCCACAAGAACTGTAAAGTGATCCAGAGCTATATGACTCATAAGGTTTGAGAACAGTCAATACATTAGGAGGATCAACATCATCTGAATTCAGAAGCCCTTGTTTAGTTGGCAAAACAGAGGATGAAGGTTTGGTGCGAGAACATTCCTGAGGTAGCAGATTTGCATATCTGTTTGCAACCCGAAATCTGCTCATTTCGTATCTTCTGTAATTAGCCATTGCAGAGTCAATATGGTCAATAGCTAACAGATTAGGTTTCATTCTTTTAGAAGATGTCTCACCATACTCTAGATTTACATTGCCCACAGATTTACTACACAGATAGTCTCTTCCTCGATGACACGGCCAGGCAGGTTCACTGAGGTGAGAGTCGAGCGCCCCGTTCAGACTGCTGCTGACCACACCAGCCTGAGACACCGGCACACTGAGACCTTTTACTTTACAGTCGGATCTTTTTACTCTGTCCAATACTGGAGAGATACTGGAACTGGAGTGCATTTCTTGCTGAGGTTGTCTATAGTTATTTGCCTGAGCTCCAACCTTACTTGGCTGCTTATGGAACTTGAGGTTACTCGGGGCTGTGCTGCTTGAGTCAGTCACTGAAAAGTGAGGGACTTTGTTCTGTGCAGGGTGACACTGTTTGGCTTTCCCTGTTTGCAACAGTTTTTGTTGTACAGATGGGGAAACCTTATTTTTATGTGGATTACAGGACAGAGGAAGCACATCTTTACCAAGCAGGGCTGGAGGGCATCCCGTGCGTCTGGCTTTAGCTAGAGCCTTGCTCCTATAGCCATTTTTGTTAACGGTGTCAGGATTGTATTTGTGCGTCAGCCTCTGGTGCATCATTAGGACTTCAGGGTAAAAGGTTCGGTACGAACAGAACGGACACGTGCTGGGTGTCAGCAGGCCTCGAGCAGCTGAAACCGCCGAGTCTTGTGAAGTCCCAACAGACAAGTTCAGGGGTTTCTCTTGATAGTCCACCATATGTTTGTGTTTGTAGTTTTCTGTGCACTCTCGCACATCATTCACATTTTTTCCATCCTTTAAAGCACAAACATACTGGACATCATCGCCCTCTGATGCCACAGAAGCCTCCTCTCTCTTATGAGGACCCGTGGGCTGAGCCTCCTTCGTCTCCTTCTCAGCCTTTACCTTTTCCGGACAGGGAGCAGACAAGTTCTCGTGCGTTTGATTCAAACTGTTACAAACTGAACCTTTGTTCAAGTCCCTAGAATCATTTTTCATTCGTAACAGGACATTGCTGCCTATTGCATTATTCAAGGACAGAATTTCCTTCTGCTGCTTTGCAGGTGGGCAGCCCTCAGCGTCTTTGGCACCATCAAAAAGCCTCTTCAAATTTTTGGTTTCTTGAGCACCACGAGCAGCCAGCAAGAGCTCCGTCTCCTGACTCTGTAAGGAAACTTTGCTGTCATTTTTCACGTCTGCTGCACTATCAGCTTGCTTGTCCTTGTGATGCCTCTCTAAATGATACCTCAGTGAAGTTTTCTGTGCTGCTGCATACTCACAGAATTCACATTTGTACGGTTTTTCACCTGAAACACAGTTTTATCAGTGAATAAGTTTGATACAGTTTGATTCGAAGTCTTAAACACAGTTATAGACAACAAGGGAATAAGCTAAGATTTAAAACAATAAAATGGATTTTTCCTCCTTCCCCTTCCGCGTACTAACAATTCCCAAACTCATCTAAACCATTAAAGAAGTACATCCTAATACTTCTGCTAACTACAGTGACATCTTCTGGTTATGATGAAGATATTTTCCACTCGCTCCCTGTGCATGGAGATGGTAGCTGACAATATGTTTGGCAGAGATAAGCAGTAAGTATAGCTGTGGGTCAACTCCAACAATTTGTAGCCCTTGATCATACCACAAGTATGCTATTCAACAACACAAGTGTTACAGTTCATCTATAAATAGAGCCCTTTCAAAAGAAACAGGGACTTACATTAACAAAAGTAAAAAGCGCTTGCCTGGGTTTGCAAAACAAAAGTTGAGCTGAAAACACAGATCGTTTTTTCCCCAGGTAGCAGCAACTGGCAGGCAATCAGCTTAATACTTGGGAATTAGTTTTTAAACCTTTTTGTTTTATTGCTTAAAGCAAAAAAATGGAAGTTTCAAAATATAGTAAATGCTGTTAAGAATACAACATAATAAGCCCTATTTGAAAGGATTTACACTTATGCAAATAATAAATGCCTTTTGAGAAGCTGCAGTTACAACTGTTTCAACAATAAAGTAAGCTTTATTCTCAAAATAATTTTGAAGGCAATTTTTCTGTTTTTCTTGAGCAAAACCCAGCGTTCCATCCGATTGGACTCCACAGACCTTTCCCCTCCCACAAAGGTGAATCCCATTTACCTGTATGAGTTCTGAGATGAATATTGAGGTAATAATTTGAGCGAAAATACTTTCCACAATAGCTGCATTCTCTGGAGGCTCCAAGGTTTTTAACTTTTGCTCTTTCCAAACCATCTTCATTTTTATCTTTGGGAGAAAATATAGCTACATTATGAAGAGCAAACGCAAATTTGGAGTCCCCTTTAAAGTTACAAGCAACTATCCTAGGTATCAGGACTAGGAAAGAGCAGGGCGCTGGGCTGCTGTCAGAGAGCTCCAGAGAACAAACAAGATGTCAAATGAGGTTTAAAAAAAAAAAAAAAAAAAGACGATCATCGTATCTTTAGGGATCCACTGGAACACAAAGGAGAAGAGTCTAGCTCAAAAATTTCCATAGGTTATAAGCTATTATTTAAAAGTCATGAAGTTTGAATTGGAAGTGTGATGAATCAGACTGTAAAAGCACTCTGTGCAACACAGGAAAACAGAGGGGAAGGAAGCTGGGCAAGAGGGACCTTTCTTTTATTTATGTACTACTCAAAAGACTGTTGTGCCTGCAAATCATTATCATTAACTTGAATCGATAATCTTGTTAAGAAACATTAACTGCTGAACTTTTGGCCAATACAGCTGCAGGGAACTGACTAGCATTGCTAATTCTGCAAAATATTTTTCCAGGAACAAACTCACAGCTTAAAAATCGGTTTCATGCAACTGCAAGCAGCAGGAGTTACCACTAGAGGGTGGCAAGTACAGCATAATGTCTAACAAGAAAGGGGAGAAACTTTATACACAAAACACTACTCAAATTGAGGTTTCCTTGGCAGTTTGACTCAAAAAAGGCATTACTAAAATTTAAGTAAAAAAAAAAATCCCGTGTCCAAGCTGACTATAAAGGTACAGTGGGAGAACAGAGGAAGAAGGTTTGCTTAAGATATTAAATTGCTAAAAAAAATGCAAATAGATGGCATGAGAGTTCTCAGAAGCCCGTGTCTTTCATGCTGCAAGTGCTGAGCAGGGCTGAGCTTTGGCCCAGAGAAGCCAGGGCTGCTTTAAACAAACAGAGCGAGTCCCAGTACGGATGAGTCAGCAGCTCGCAGTAAGGCTGGGACTGAGACACTGCGGAACCAACGGGCGAGTCGGCCTTAGCTAAGAGCCGTGTCCCCTGGTCCTGCCGGCAAAATAAGGGGCTGCACCTTACCAGAAATGGACGGCGGTTGCATGTGCCAGGACATTCTGTACGTTATGTCTTCTCTTGAGATTATGCAAGTGTCTGGTCTTTAAGCGCAGACCCAAAGCACGGCCCACAGTGGGAGGCTAGATACTGCTATTTTGTGCAGTCCCCCAGACTTGCAGCTTTTTTTCCTCCACTGAGGGAGCAGTTAGAATCAATATCATATGTTTTCCTAAAGCACAGCAAGATTCAGAATTAATCCTGCATTGCACCCACAGATCCACGCTGGGAAGTGTTAATATGGTCTTGCAGGGAGAGGAGTTATGGAGCTCTTCCACACACACCATGTCCCCATATTAATAACTTTTGTGCATATCTTTATGTAGCTAATTGACATAGATACCGGTGCTGACATTTGGGCCTTAAAGTAGCATACCATTCAAAAATATACAACATGCAGTCACACAGAGAAGAGTTTAGAAGTATCCCTTACTTCTCAGGACCCTAATAACTGCTGGTATCAAGTACAGGATGTTTTCTGCCCTTTTTCACAAGATGCAGAAGCAGGAAAAATGCAGCAACTTCAGACCTATCATTTGTAAGAGCATGTGCTGGATAGGAGGGCTGTGCAATACACCAGAGTATCCTGTAAGACTAACAGCCTCACTGCTGACATGTGGAGAAAAGGGGGAGACAGTGCCTCTTCCTAGACAGATTGCTATTAAAACTAGGAGAGTAATTCTAGTAACCCAAATCATAAATGTAAAGAGGTCAAGAAACTTGAGAGATCTCTTATTTTTATCTTTTTCCCTTCCCCACAACAGTCTCTGGCCAAGTTCTAAAAAAAGATAATGCACAAGACACTATGACCATTGAAGAGATTCCAAATACCACCGTTAGTGCTATTCAAATCTAACACACTCCTCACCCAAATTAAGCGTTTCCGGAAGCCCATCCTCAGATCCATCTTCAGAGCCTCCTTCCACTCGTTCCACTGCTCCATTTTCGTCCAAACCTACAATCATGCCAGCGCAGCAGGACCTGGACGCAGCTGCGGTCTCCCCGTCCGTCCGCCTGTCTCTCTTGTGCACTCTGGAGTGCAGCACTAGCTGGTGGTACGTTCTGAAGGCCTTGCCGCACTCGGAACAGTGGGTCGGTTTCTCTTTGTTTTGGGACAGTTTAGAATCCATTTCCATAGAAGGCACTTCACCAGGATGCTTCAATTTGCCTTGGGCTAAGTTACCATTCCCTGTATAGCTGTTGTTCTTGGTTACTTTTGACTTCCCTGTAGTTTCAGCCTGGCTACCTTTATTTGCATTCCAAATTTCACCGAGTTCTTCTTTATCAGAAGATGAATCATCATTGTCTGTACTTCCTTCTTGGCCCGGTTCTTTAATCTGGCCATGGCCAACTGCAACTTTACCTTTGGTAGCCAGCTGCCATGCTTGATATGTGTTGAATGGATCTAGTTCAGCTATCCATTTCACAGGCTTTTGTGATTTGTCATTTTGTGGATCCAAGTTTGGTCTCAAGTTCAAGAATCGCAGAAATTCTTCTCTTTGAGAAGTTTCTTCTTGATTAGACTCACTAGTCACTTGGGGGCTTTCACCATTGGATACTGATTCTTTGGTGTGCACTTTACTGTGCTCAATTAAAGTCTCTTTATTGAGAAATAGGAAACCACAAACCATACAAATTTTGTAAGGTGACGTTACATTTTCAGTTACGTGCTCCTGCACCACCTCATTTATTGTTATGGGGCTTTCGGATCCTTGTTGGAGCTTGTTTCTGGAACCCGGCTTCCCAGTATGTGTTCTCATGTGATTTTTAAGGAACCACGGCTCTTTAAATCTTCTTCCACATACATTACACCAATACGTGAAAGAGTCTTTATGCTTTTTCATGTGTGCTTCAACATCAAAAGCCTCATCAAACGTTTGTCCGCAAACCTCACAACTAAGTTCTTCGCTGTCCTTCTCATTGTTTGGCAAGGACAGGTTTGTTCTTACTTGACATTTATCTAGACGACTGAGATACTCTGCTTCAACACGCAGGACAGCTGGTTCACAAAGGGTGGGCCTATGCTGTGTTAAAACATGCTTACCAAGCTCTTCCGGATGCTTAAAAGACTCATCACAAAACATGCAGTCCAGAGGCATGCAGCCCTCAGCTTGCATTAGAAACTTCTCTTGCAAGCTTTTGTAGGAAATCGTATTTGTTCCTTTTATTGTCATTGAGGCATCGTTATTCTCCATCTGTGCACCAACAGTGCTGGCTATTCCATCCGGTCCATCCATGTACGCCAAGAGAGGCTGAGTTGGCATCTTTCCTACGTTCTGTTCCCTATTATGTGGGATAACAAAAGGCTTCAGGTCTTTGGGGATACTCAAGGATCACTATAAGGACACTTTGTAATGTTCTCCAGCGTGTGCTTGCGAGTCCACTCGGCTAAAAGACCTCAGCCAGAAAAAGACTTTTTCCACACAAGTTACTTATTTTTCCATCCTTCTGTGTTCACACATCACTGAAAGAAAATCCGCTGGGTCTCTCAGCGATGGATTGAGGTTTCTTGAACTCCCTCTTCTGATTTTTCAAGCCTGTAGAAACAATCACTTGCACCTACTTTCTTTGTGCAAATATTTCAAATGGTTGTATTGAAAAAAATACACCCAAGGAGAATTTCAGTGCCACAGAGAACTCCACCACCTGCGGGAGAGAGAAAACAGTGTCAGTAAGACAATTCAAGAGAACAGGAAAGCATTTCCTCCCAAGTAATGAAAACATTAGGGCTAGAGAACTGCTGAACACTCCCTTCAAACAGCCATGGCTTTAATAGGCAACAAGGGACAGCTGGGAGACACTCTGGTCCCTTTTCCACCTGCTGTAGTTGGAATAAACAGTGCAGATCTCAACAGTCTGTATTCTACTACCTGCATTCCTGAACTCACATAGCTACATAAAAAGCAACATTTTGTCTACTAGTTGTCCTAAACCTAATCCTACCCAGTAACACAAAGTTGCTGAATTCCTATTTCAGGGCCAACCTTAACTGAAATCAACAAGTGAATGCAAGAAGCCAAAGCAACTTCAGACCTGTGAAACCAACTCAGTAGAGACACAGCAAAACTTTGCAGTTCATTAGAGAGGACCTTCTGGACCTCTGCATGGACCAGGTTGAAGGGCAGCCTTCAGACGTTAAGTCAGACAGAACTTGAACTGTTTGCGTAGGTCAAGGGCCCGCCAAGGAGTGGACAAAGGTCCCATGGGCCAACCTGTTGCTGTAACAGGCCCTGTGAGCAGCTGTGTGGGCAGAAGCAGGACCTTTAGTCAACTGAAAGGCGTATTCATAGAGCAAAAGGTTGGTATGATGCCTTCAGTTATATTGGAAGCCTTCACCTACCACAGAACAGTGAAGTCTGGGCACGGTTGCCACCTGGAATGGAGACATCACAACTCACTGCTAGGAAAAAATAGATCCAACATTGCACTAATCCGTGACACTGAGAAAACTTTTTAATTTGGTTTTAATTTGTAAAGTTAATGGCTCCTCCTTTTTTTTCCCCTCTTTTTTTTCTTCTTCTCTCTCTCTCTCTCTCCTCCATCACGCAGAAAAATATCTGGAACCTAATGAGCCTTTGGAGCTCCTCACTGCCTAGTCCTCTAATCCAGGTCTAGACAACGATCTTACCAAGGTCACTTCCAGCCTTTTTTGATTGATGACTTGTCAAGTTAAACACAAAGACTGGAGGGAGACCATGGGGTGGAAGGAAGAGCAAACAAGCCACTAGCCAGCAGGTTGATGGTTCATCCAAATCTTCTGCAGCCAAAGTCTTTTATAACTCCATCCATTAGCCCAGCTTTGGGGTTAATCACTGCCATTATTAGCATTTCCTCTCCTGCCCCTCTAGCACTAGAATATGTCTTCTGCAGAGCTCAGGTTCTAGGCTTCCACTTCTGAATTTCTTCTGTTTCACCCTACGCTTCTGCTTTTCTATCTTCCCTACTTAGTTCTAACTTTCCAGCTCTCACACACTGCAAATAGGCAGGTGGAGCAGCTGTAACACCCTTGAAACTGCAGTATTCACAAAGCTTTCCCCTTTTTGGAAAGCATAAGAAAAAAAACATATCAAAGCACGCTGGCTAGCATGCTTTACTGCAAGTTTTAACTTGCTGTTTTGTTCTATTGCTACTACAGCTTTATGATGTATTTTTACACAACAGGATAACATGCTGTGGCAGAGCTCATGTGCTTAAATGGTGATTATTTGCCTGAAAATTTATTTGCAAACTGAAAATGAATATCAGCTTTGCAAGTCTACTAAACACCTAGAGTGAATATCAAGGCAAGATAAAAAATTAATTTGCTTCTGTGTGTAGCGTAGTCAGAGATATAAGCAGGGGTTTGGTGCAGTAATGGATATAAGAATCATTCTAAACAAAAGCCAAAGGCACACGGGGGGCACAAAGTCAGAGCCAAACCCCAGAGTGCCTCAATTCCCACATACTGAATCGAGGTCATTGCTGCTGTCTCTGCAAACACAGTCCTCACTGTGTGACACTGCACATACAGAGAGCAAAAAGCATCAAAGAGCAGGGAAGACACAAAGGAAGAATTAGTAGAAATCCACATTCACTCTCTGTCCTTCTCAGGGCAGGTTTCGGCATTCAGAAGCAGGCTGAGTAGAAGAGAGATTCTTTTAACAGGCATCACCACGTAGTTCTGTGCTAACTTAACCTAACACCATGCAAACACTGTGAAAGACTATAAAAACTTCATGATTTGTTAGAATTTAAGACACTAACCCAAGCTAAGTCTCAGAAAGGTCTGAGGTTGGTCACCCACTCATGTAAATCCACCTCAAACAAGTAAGATTTTATCTGGAAATCCCTTTGAAAATGATCTATTCCAATCTCATCTCGTTTTAGTGTATTAAAGAATTACTCAAATAGCTATCTAAAAAACTTAACATGTTCTCATGATTGCATAAATAAGTACACAGCATATACCCTTAT
>JAVCKT010020246.1:0-12393 GCA_032273925.1 Rhynchotus rufescens | reverse complement strand
GAGTATCAATAGGCTGAACAGCTGATGCTTCCAAGGCACCTTCCCTGGCTCTTTGGGGCACTTCCCACCCAAGGGCCAACCCCTGCAACCATCAAATGCTGCTCTAACATCCCCATCCCGACACTGCCCCCTTTGGAAGAACTGGCCCCAGCTCATCCCCTAAGCATTGCAAAGCAGAGCAAGACATTCCTGTTTGATAATCTGTTTGCAACATCAGCAACTATTACTCTTAAATATAATACTGGAAACAGGAGATAGTTACAGACTTGAAAACAACCGGTGGATGGCATTTCTGAATGAAAATGCAGGTATAATTTAAGAGATTTGCATCCAAACAGACACCAAGAATGATGGTGCTTACAAGGCGAGCTAGACTCCAGTGGGTTTTTTTAGCTGGTGATTACATAGTTGACTCTGATTAGATAGATGGCTTAATAAGAGCAGGACATGATTCTACATTCCCACTGTTTAGACAAGCTAACACACGCTAAAACTGTAAACCAAATACCCGCTCTAGGATTTTATCCACTACTAATAAAACTTTTCTTCCTAGGGAAGATAATATAACGCCTTGGAGTCGAAAACCAAAAATGCTGATTAATTACATTCCTGTTATTCAAAACCCTGTAGGCAGCAGCAAAACTGTCAAGAGCTGCCTTAATTCTGCACTACTACTAAAGTAAACAACCTGCAGCTTTGGAGAGCACTGGAACCATCTGTAGCTCAACAGAAATCCAGTACCTAGGGGCTTCTGCAGAGTTCTTCACTTGTAAGTATCAAGAGGCCAGATTACAAATATACATCACAGGTTAAAATTTACCATTTTGGCAAAAAAAAAAAAAAAAAAAAAAAAAAATAGAACAAAAGAACAAAACCCCATTCTTTGCAATATCTGAGGAAAGAGAGTCATCATTTTGCCACTCAAGGTTAAAAAATTAAGCTGACCTACTCCTCCTCCCACTAAAAGAATTTAGGCTTCTGACTCCCATATCACCACCTGCGAGTGGCAACAGGGACCTGGGACTGCAGTCCAAGGCTCACAGGTTCCACAGGTGGAGCGGATTCCTCCTCCCCACAGGTAACCAGCACTTTTGGACAGTTCCTGGAACATTTCCGTCCAAAAGCAGCAAGTTCTTCTCTCTTCTGTTATTAAAGAACTATTCAAGTTGTTCTCCATCTACTCAACTTCATCCTCCCAACAGTCTCAAGCCTGCGCATTTAAGAAGCTGTAGTCACACAACGTTTTTATTTGCTTATGTGACCTTTAGTCAACTATTTCAACAGGTCTGCAGCAATATCCACTGTATTTATAAACACCACGACACACAAATAAAAACTGAACTGGATAGATGAGAACATCTTGCCTTCATTGCACCTACCACAGAACCTCTGAACCACATTGAAAAGCTGCTGCATATAAATGAATTATTAAAACAAAGTTTTAATTAAATGTCTGTAGAGAAGTTTAATTAAATTACGCAACCGAAGACTACATATTATAGTCTCAAAGATTTCTTTGGGAAATGACCTATCAGTAGTAATTTTATTGCAATTCTACTTCCTGCATTTCAAAATTTCCATAAATATGTAATAAAAATTCTAGACACACCTTTCAAAGAACAGCAAAGTCCAACCATTGAATTTCCTGCTTTAAACACCAGAGTCCCAAATAAAAATTGCATTCCTAGTATCATGAAAATCAGCAACATCTTACCAATTCTATGCTAGCAAAACAACTGGTGTTAAACTATAAAAAAACTTCTAGAACTATTCCAGAACTGTGTTTAGTTGCTGCAATACTTAGTCTGCAGATAGTAACAATCTTATTCAGGACACCTACCTAAGCTGGCTACAACTATATTCGGGGGCAATATTGAACTTCAAACCCTCAAAGAAAACCCTAAGACAAGGCTCAACCTAACTTATAAATTATAAACTTTGAGTACATTCAGCACAAAGTCAAGCCAGATACTCCACATCCCCGAGTAGTAGCTAATACTTCCCGAGGTCCAAACTGTCGAGATGCCCAAACTAAAAGACCCAGGACACCATGCACCCAGTTAGGACTTGCAGGACCTATGAGCTACAAAAACAGTTGTGCAGAGCTGGGGCACCCTTGCCCTCAGAAGACTTGTTATCAGAACAATAAATGAAAACTCAAGTTTGTCTCCAAAAATAATTAACTGTTTTATTGCAAGGACGCTCCCCTTGAGAGAAAGGCATCCCTGGGTCACCTCCCACAAAATGTTTTCCTGCATTAGATAGAAAGGCCTTTCCTATCCCAATCTGAGGAAAGAACAGTCCCTAAATCTAGGAGGGAACACATGTTATTTGCTGCATAGACTGTGACCTCGTTTCGGAAGGAGTACAACTGCCCATCTGCCTGGGGCTTAAGTTACAACCCTGGAAAGCCGTGGAAGTCAGCACAGATAAAGCATTATTTTGCAGAATAGCACAAGAGTCAGCTTTTCTTCACTGCACTCTATGAAGCCAATAACTCACTCTTCATTACTGCGCATTCTCTTACTGTTTAGGGAAGGGAAGAGATATTCCCTTCTACCTTTTAACAGTAAATCACGTTAACACAACTTCCCAGTGCACTTCTTTGTTCAGGGAGGAGCCTGGAAGTACACCTAGCTTTTTTTTTGCATCCACATATGTATTTTTTTTTATGCTAAGCATTCAAGTATAAAAATGCTTTTAAATAAAAAGGCTTGTTAACAGCCCAGTCTGATAAAGAAACAACATGGATACTTTCAGAGGAAGCAGAGATTTGAGGGGAGGAAGGGGAGGAAGAGAGTTGTTTGTTTCAGTTGCAGCGAAGATCAAAATGAAGGTAACATTTGGGTTGAAAAGGGAACATAAAAGATGATCTCAAACTGGAGTTTCTACTCCCTAAATACTGTACACTGAAGTCATTGAGATAATCCTCATCTCTCAGGTTCAAAGCTTTAAGAGTTCTCCTTATTTCTTAGGAAAGATTTTCACGGTTTTTCATTTACGCTCTCTACAAGAGGCACTATATTTTCCTTAGGCACAGTGCTTTCTAATGCAACTGCAGAATTTTATAATGCAGTGCTATTAACTTAATCCATAAAAACCAATCTGAAGAAACAGACCAACATACACTAGAATATAAGAATTCTACTATTTAGGTAGACAGACATATTTTAAGTCACTTTCCTCTCAGGTCTAGCAAACAGGATTTTATTCAATAGTGGAAAATCTAGTAGTTAATAATGAACAATATTGGGAAAACTCTTTCTCCCCATTTCAGTCATCCATACCAATAGAAACAAAGGATATCCTTTCTCTAAAGGAGCTTTTCCTGTGGAGTCTTTTCTTTTCCTTTAAGGCTATATGTCTAACAGTGTTTTGGCAAAGGATGGATGAGCTGAATGTGTCTCCTCCTCAGTGAACTGAATGCCTCTTCTATCAGAAGATGTAATTATTCCTTTTAAAGCAGAGAACATGTAAGCTTGCATCATTTTGCACATGTTTTCCCTCCACTGAGCAAGAGCAAATATAAAAGAGTCTAATTCTTGGCATTAAAGGAAGAAGTACTACAAATTAAGTATTGACTTTTGAAGATCAGAAGGACTGTTCTAACAGCCAGAGCTCCTATCCTCCCCCTGCCCCATATTTAGAGAAAATTTCTCAGGGAGCACAAAACCAAAGTTTATTTTGGGCTCTATGAAGTGGCCACTACCTGCATAAAGGCTGGAAGATACAAGGCTTCCTTTTCAAACAAGTCTGGGACACATTTCCCTGCTGTATAAGATGATGCAACTTCATTAAATCAAGAAGTTGCATACACTTAAACTGGCAGTGACCCCTTACCTTACAAAACAGTGTATTGTTCTCTCCACAACAGGTAAAGATCATCTTGGTAAAGCAAGTGATATACTTAGTTTGCTCAGTCTCACCTTTCAGAGGCTGCTTTTTGTTTAGCCTTGGTTTTAACCTGAAATAAGGTATTCTCAGAGATCTTAACAGCCAGCTTGACTGTTCCACTTCTGGGCAGAAGGATGCTAGAGCTCTCCACCACTACAAAGAAATGGTAAATTTGGAGTGCACCAAATTAGACTTAATTCCTTCTTAATTCCTTCCAGGAGTTCCTCCATAGCAATTAGACGGAAGTTGCACCCCTTTGGGCAGCAGAGCTGAAGAAACAGGAAAAGATATTATTTGCTATTGCTGCAAACGAGAGCAACAAGTAGCTACTTCTGAACAGTTCGCTGTGTTAAAGGCATTAATTTTCTCTAGTGCTTCAGCTTTGCCTCTCGCCCAGCCCAGCGCAGACCCCAGGAGCTGGGAAGAGGGCAGCACCCCCTCCCCACATCCCTGAGGTTGCCTCTTTCAGACACAGCCCCGAGGGAAGACGTGTTTACCTCCGCATAAACCATCCCACGGGGGAACATCTAACACCACTGCAATAGACAAGAGCTGGAAATCGCTATTGCCAACAGCTGCCTTTTGTTCCACACAGGTGGGAGACTCTTCCAGAGGCTGTTACAGACTGAAGGACCTTCCAGCAACACTTCTGTCTCACCAGAGAGCTGCAGGGACACATGCCGTGACTCAGTTTAACACATTGGGGCTCCAGAGCCCCAAACTGTGCTGGGAACAAGAGCAGGACCCACCAGAAACTGACCTTTCTACGTGGCTACAGCAGCACCAGGTACCAAACTGCACCTCTGCAGGCCAGGAAGGAGCAGATGGGGAGACATCAGACACAAACACTAATGCTAAACAGAAGCTTTGGCCTCACTGCATCACATTTCCATGCATTCTCCTGACAACGTGCTAAACATTCGGAGTACATCTAATTTGCCTTCTCCTACTTAAGTAGGCAAGGAAACACAGGCCGACCTAAGCCATAGATTTCACCCCAGGATTTCATCCAACCTGGTCACAGTTACTGCAATAATCTATAAGCACAGTGCAGCGGCCCTTATGCCGTTTCTGTCAGAGGAAAACTGCACCACGTTTTATTGCACAGAAAAATGCAAGTGTACCCATTGTGCATAAGCAAACTCAGACTTTGATACTTTTAGTTACATAAAATCTTCAGCACGTTGAAAACCACTATCCACTATAGTCAATTATTCACTTATGCCAGCTCAGGTTTATGTTCAAATTAAGTCATACGGATCTACATACGTTTTTCCTGCATATTCTAACCACATTTCCTCCCATACTTTCTTTTGCAACACTCAAGGCAGCTGATAAACATTCCACCTTCTGCAAGTGACTCTGCAGAGCACTGTATTTCCAAACACGCCTGTCACCTCTATTTTTGACTTATAATTCATTTTTCCCCAGCAGCTACACTGGGTTACTTTGAAATTGAGTGTTTTATTATGCCAACTAACCAAGTACAAGGCACTGCCCCCCACCCTCCTGCCCCCCAAAAAAAAGAAAAAAAAAGAAAAACAGAAGAAAAGACTGTAAGAATTAGATTTATAAGATATAGACCATGTTCTGAAAAAAAAGTCATATGGTGACAGTGTAAGTTTCAATGTTTCTTTTTTTGTTGTTCTAAAATGACACCCAGGAGGGGAGAAAAAAAATCATTAAAAAAATGCTTTAAGGATAAACTTGATTTCAGACTTTTTCTTGAAACAGCCTTTGTTTGGATGCGCACAAGAAACTAAGTAAGTATAGCCTGCAAAAACAAAAAAAAAGTTGCAGTTTTAATTTTAAAATACCATTTGTATTCAGAATTTTACATAGCTGGGTCATATCCTTTTCCTTACTTTTGTCTTCAGCTGCAAGTCTCCTGAGATATGATTCACTTCTCTGAAAGTCTGAAAGTCTGCACACAGTAGCCAGCAGAATCCCAGGATCACATTAGTGCCCCCGAGGGGGGGTGGGGGGGTGGGCAGGGGGGAGAAAAAAAAAAAATTCACTTTCTAGCTTTTTTTTTGTTTTGTTAGTGGAGATACCTTAAAAAAGAAAGGGGGGGAAAAAAGACAAAGGGAAAAAAAAAGTCAAAGGTCATCAGAAATGACCCTGAGTACATTATAGAGAGAGCTGGAGTTTGAAATTAATGTTTTTATGTGATGTGGAAAGAGTATCTTCCTGAGCCACTAAAGGTCTAAACCAGAGTCTCCAAAACAAGAGGCCCAGGCTGGCAAAGGGCAGCCCCGCTCCTACTCCAACAGCCTATCTGGCTATATTTAAAGCCAACACCTCGACAGTTAAGTATTAGAACATTTTAAGTGAGATAAATAAGCGTAAGACCCGGGCAAATATCCCCGGTTATTTAATCATCCCGAAAGCAGCGTGGAAGTGTGAGGGCGAGTTCAAAGGTCAAACTCTTCTTTCAGCTTCTCGCGCAGAAAAGGAGGCTCCGGGCGACGGGACCCCGAGCGCCGCCCGCGCCCCTTGGGGGACAGGGGGGCTGCTCTTCCCACGTGCATTTCACAGCTCCAGCATTTCATAACACAGCAAAGCGAGCGGATTCCCGGGTGCTGGGCACTCCCACCAGCACAAGGAATCCCACAGTGGCTCTCAGGTTGGGGAGAGTTGGAGCAACAAAAAGAAAACGCCCAAGAACAAAGAAAAGTTAAAATTTACTTAGCGTTTCCCCAGAGCTCCTTAATTACAAAGTCTCCGATTCTTGTAACTTGGAAGTTTACTGTAATCACCATTTTGAAAGGCAAGTGAAACCCACAGTTCCCTTTTAAAATTATTTCCCCCCTGATCACAGGAGTAACTGAGCACCCCCCCCCCCCTATAAAAGATAATATTGACATATCAACACCATTCTAAATGAATGCATAGCAGTAAGAAGCAAGAAGACACATTCTGAAGGTTAAAAATAAATGCTCAGAAAGTAATTACATGATCTAATGATAGGGGAAACCAAAATGAAGGAACCTTTTGTAAGACAGTCTGATAAAGGTGCTAAAGTTTATTAGCTTCCTCTTTCTAGCCCCTACCCTATATCTTGCTCTCCTCCACCCCTAGCAAAACAAAGCAAAATAAGCCATTAACCACTTAAAATGAAAGAAAAAAAGAAATCTTCTAATCCAAAGCCTGGAAGCCATTCTCTAAAGACTACTTAATATGAAACTTTGTTTACAAGACACAAATATAGCCCTCTCACCACATTCAAAACCAGAAAACAGCCACTTATTTAAAGAAATGCCTTTTCTATTTCGATCAACAAGAACGTAGGTACTCATTTTAAATTTAAATTCAGCCTAATAGTGCCGCCTGAGTGTTTAAAATTTATATATGATATGCCCTGTTTAAGAACGTTTAAACAAAGGAAGTAGGAAAACTCTCAAAATACACAGCAAAACTTAATGACTTTTTAAAAATATACCTTCATTTCAGCACGGCAAAATTATTCTCTTATGCTTACAGCCAGTCTCCAGAAAGAATAAGCGCAGTCAGTGTAGTAATTTGTCCCACTGGAAATTCTGTATAAAACATCTACCTAAAATAAACAGGGCTTCGCAGCAAGACCCGTCAGCTGCCATTAAGGACACACCTTAAAGTTCTTACCACACAGTAACTAAACAAGTACAAACTAGTGGTGACTGTTTGCTACTTTTGTCTGAAAAGTTAATGAGATCAATTCACTCCTTAGTATCAGATCTTAAGGTAATTTTCTTAAGGGGAAAACAAAAAAAAACGCAGGAGACAAACAACCCCCAAAACACGAATATCCAGGACTTGCCTGATGCGTTATCAGAATGCCTAAGGTTCTTGTAAACACGAATATAAATATTAACATTTAAACCTGACACCACACAGTGCTAAAAAGGTAAAATGCTTAACTGCTCAGGATCCCAGTGCTGCAGTCCTGGAAGGCAGCTGTTGTTCCCTGCCTTTTCTTTTGTTGGGCTTAATCTCTTGTCAAGTCATTCAACCAACTCCAAAGCGATGAAGACATAATTGAACAACCTTAACTAAAAACTGATCTACTCTTCTTAAATAGCTACATACACCGCCTTTAACGAGTCCCGCAGCCCGGCATATTAAAAAGAATCTATAGAATTTAAATCAGCAACTCGGATGCATGCAGAAGAGTTGCTTTGGCTCCCGGCCAAGCCAATCAATAACGGCTGTAATAACCGTGTTTTCCAAAGTTATTTGTTGTTCCTATTCACCATTCCCGAAAACTTAAAAGGCAAAACTTGACGGCTCGCCCAGATTTCGAGGAGGAGCTGCAAAACACAGAAACGCAAACGTTTCGCACAGCCTTCTAACGTTGCTCGTTATTTCTAGAACTGCGAGGGGAAGATTAGCGATCACAAAGCCACATTCTTGCCACGGGTCTTAAAATATTGACTCAGTTACAAAAACTAGTAAAGAGGAAGACAAAAAAAAGAAGAAAAGAAAAAATACCCTTCTCCTCCACCCTTTCCCTCTTCCCTCCCCCTCTGCTCAAGAATGCAGTTTAGCCTCCTCATTGGAAACTGTCCCTTTCCATTATCCCAGGGAGGGCTCGGGGCTCGGTGAAGACATCACGCAGGAGCCCCGTAAGCCCCAACCTGCGGCGAGCAGCAGCTCCCGGCGCCGCTCGAGCCCCCGGCCGACCCCCCGCACCCCGGGCTGCCTCCCGCTGCCGGCCGCTTTATCCCGGCTTTGGGCTCCTGCTTGCCAGGGCCTAATAAAACGTGAGGAATGATCCGTTCGCTCCCATCACATCCCAAGGGGCGATATCTGCCTCGCTTCCCCCCCCTCTTTTTTTTTTTTTTTTTTTTTTCCCCTCCTCTTCTTCTCTCTCTCTCTCTCCTTTCCACATTCTTACAAAAACTTCCCTTTTCGCACAGTTCTATAAGACAACGTTTCACTGCCTCTGCCCTTCAGTTCCTATTTCTATTTTCGGTTTTCACTCAGATCCTTCTTCCACTGCCTCGCTCCCCCCTAAAGGCAGTTTGGTAGAAACTGATGGGAGTTTTTAAAAGCTCTCAAGGTCATTTCAGAAATTTAAAGGAAAAAAAAAAGTGCTGCTTATATCAATAAGATACCTTTAAGCAGAACAATCCCCCCCTCCTTTTTTTTTTTTTCCTCCCCAAATCCAGGCTCCTTCCTGCCCTCGGGATCTGCCCCCCTTCAACGCAGGGGGGCAGCGGCGAGACCCCCCCGCGGGGCTCGGAGCTTTATTGTCCTCGCTCGGCAGCGGCTCCTGCGGCCGCACGAGTCATTTGAGCCCTCGTTATTTATTTATTTATTTTTAAATCGTCATAATAATAAAAACTTTCCTGTGGCCCTTAAATAAACAGACAGACCAACAAACGTCGAGCGCGATGCCCAGGCCGTGAGCGGGCCGGGGGGAACGGGCTCGGCCAGGGGTCGGGGGGGAACCAGCGAGACAAAAACCGGCCGGGCGGATCGATAAAGTTTTCATTAACATCCTCCCCCTTCCCGAGGCAGGAGGCGCAGGCCGGGAACGGGAACACCTCGGATCACAAAGAAGGGATCTCCCCCCGGGGGCGCGGGGTGGAATAAAGGTAAAAAGAGATAAATTTAGATAAATTGCAATAAAGAGCCCCTCTTGGGTGTTTGCGTTGGTGCTGGGGACACCTCGTGGGAAGTGGTTGGTGGGGGGTGCGTTACCTGCCGCGGGGGGGGCACGAAGGCACCCGGGGGGGGGGGGGGGCGCACCTGGCCCCCTCCCCGCACACACCTGCCCGGCCGCGAGGCCCCGGCGATGGGCGCCACGGCGGCGGGCGCCCCGCGCGGAGCGGAGCGGACCCGGGGGTGCCTGGCGAGGGGGGCGCCTCCCCACGCCCCCCCACCCCCATTCCCCCTCACTGCGCCCCCCGTGCCCCCCTCCCAGCCCAGCCTGCTGCGCACGGAGGGAGCCGAGCCGACCCGCAGCCCGCCCGCCCTCACCTGCGCCTGAGCCGCCGCCCCGGCCGGCATCCTGAGGTGGGCGCAGCAGGCAGGAGAGGAGGAGGAGGCGGGAGGAAGGCGCGGGGACGCGGCGCGGGGCCCGCACTGGCGGCGCTGCCGCTCCGCGCTCTGTTTGTAACTCGCTCCCGCCGCAGCTGTTGCTCGGGTTGCGCCGCCGCGCCACGCCCCCAGCCACGCCCCCTCGGTGAAAGCCACGCCCCTCCCTCGGCGCGGGCCACGCCCCTTTGCCCAGGGCCCCGCCCCTGCCTCAGCGGCGGCCCCGCCGCTCAGTAACGTGAGGGGCCGCCCGGCCCCCGCGGGGCCGCTGCCGTCGGCGGGAGTTGCCCCTCACGCACGTTGTCTCTCACGCACGTTGCCCTTCAGACACGTTGCCCCTCAGGAACGTTTCTCCTCAGACACGGAGCGCTCGGGGCTACAGAGTGTGTGTGTGGGGCAGGGGGGCGCGCAGAGAAGATGGCGCAGCCCCCGTGAGGGGCAGCGCAGGCCTCGCGCCCCCCGTGTTGTGTTGTGTTTCTGTCACGTTCTCAGGAGTCCCGGCGCCCTCCGAGCGCTGCGGACTTCACAACAGAAAGGCTGCTTGCTGCCAGCTGGTTTTTGGGGGGGAGAACGTGCCCCAAAAAAGACAAGGATTCCCTAATTTTGCATTTCTTCCCTCTGGCAGTGGCAGTTGGAAGTGCTGAGCTGCTCGGCCTGGCATAGCTCTGAAGGGGTATCAGTGCAGATGCTGAGGTTAAATGCATTAAATGCAGCAGATAAAGGGTTAAAATAATAATTTTCAGCACCTCACTTGCCCCTGAGAAGCTTTTTTAGGAGTTAAAGGTAAATGGGATAAGGAATACAGTTAGCAGAGCACTTAACAGCCTCTCCCAGACTCCGAGGTTAGCACCTCCTTCAAGGAAATGGGATAAGAAAGGGGAGCTTCCATGTGGTCCCTTCTCTTGTTTTTTACACCCAAAGATACACAGAGTCTTGTTAAACCAACATTATTACCAATGACTTAATATCATTATGTTTAGATCACACCCACAGGATTATTTACTTCAATACTAAAATCAGCCTCCCTGAATGAATTTCTAAAATAATTGTCTCTGAAATTACGCTTCTCTTATTTTCTTAAAAACTCTTTTCAGACTCTTTTCCCAGACTGAAATGAGAAACACTACTTAGATGGAAATTTTACTCACTTATAGGGCAAATAAAGATTAATCAAAACCATGACAAAATGTGGTAATATACTTTCTCACCACATAATAATTCTGGAAGATGAAGCATCTTTATTGGCAAATCTGAGTCTTCCACCAGACTAACTTGAAACAGAATTCTCTAATGAAAAGAAGGCCAAAACCTTTCGCAAGACTCGGCTTTTAGGAGCTCTGTCTCTAAGACCTCCCCTTTGACCAGTCATACAGGTAAAGGATGCACCTTTACCAGTTCCCTCAAAGTTAGAGTATGTTTGTGTGATTCAGACGTATGAAACAAGACCAGGGGGTTTCTCTGCTCCTCTGCAGGGTTTCAAACACGAGGTCTTGATCCTGCTGCCCAGAGCGGTGCCTCATTGAGAGTTTTGAGTTGATACAGGAGGAAATCGATGTGGAACTTGTTGCACGCTGAGCAGTTTTGCTTGTTTTTAAGTGCGATTAAGTTTACAGCATGATATATATGAGGAGGGTGCTTATGCACCCATGCAAAGGATTCAGCTCTATTGCAAGAGTTTCACATTTCTTTTTAAGTTGCTGCACGTTAATTTGTACTATGTGACCAAACCTGATCCCACAAACACTCCCAAGTTTAAGCACAGAAATAGGCCAGGATACTTCAGTGGGACCTATTACATCAATACAACTATTGGTTATATAAAAATGGCAGCATGGAAAAAAAAAAAAAAAGAAGAGTGAAGTAGGATGTAAATAGCAATGTATGTGTGTGTGCTAACCAGATTTGCTGTTCTTAATGCTCTGAGTCATGTGACCTCCTTAAAACTCAAGGCTGTTAAAACTTAGTCTTTTTACTTATCTTATAATTTTAGTAATTTAAAACTCCATATATTGAAGACTTACAAACAACTTTAGTACATACAAACTTCAAGAGAAATTAAACTTGTGGTTCTGTTTTTAGGGGATGTCCTAAAGGAATCAAAGAAAATTGCCAGGTTTTGCAATACTTACTCTCATAACGTGTCAACACCCATTGCTTTTTTCACCTCTTTGTAAAGCTTTTACTTTTTCAGGTGAAATGTACTGACCTTCTTAGAACCAAGAAGAGTTTTCACTGAAGCCAGGACTTCACTCTGGATGACTCACAAGCTGAGTGTTTTTTTATCCACTAAGATATGATACCACTGTCGAAAACATAAGAAAATAAAGAGACCGTTTCAGGAAAAACGAGAGGCACAGATTTCTTTTTCTTTTTTTTTTTCCTCAAAATGTATCATGTAATATCACATTACATGACTGAAATGAAAACATCCAATTTATTTTTACAGATTAGCCACAATGACCTCGGTGCTTTATGCTC
>JAVCKT010020244.1:0-17118 GCA_032273925.1 Rhynchotus rufescens | reverse complement strand
AGCAGAGATTGCGGGAGCAGAGCACAGAGGCGGGGGGGGGGAGTAACATGTTACCCCCCCCACCTCTCCCAAGCCCCCCTCTCCACCAATCTGCTGCTGCCACCGACGCTCCTGACCAATCGCAGGCTGCCAACTGTTTCCCCTTGCAGCCAATCCCCGTCAGCCACCTGCCTCGGCTGCCAGCCAATCCCGTGCCTCCACCTGTGCTCCCAGCCAATCCCGTGCTGCCCTGGCGCGGGGGGTTTATATAAAACCCGCAGGCGGCCGCGCGGTGCCTGTGTGAGGGGAGGGTGGGTGGATGCTGCGTGATCACTGTGATGTATTTTTTGAGGTTAAAAACCAGTATTTTTAGTGCGCTCCAACAAAAATGTGTGAAATAAAGCCCTTCAAACCTAGAACAAGCACCTAAGCCCCCCATTTATAGTTCCCCCATATCTACAGAGCCCCTCAGGGCCCTGGCATCAAGGACCCCAGAGGACCTAACGAACCTACGGGGCCTAACGAGCTCCGGGGGCTCTTAATTACCCCCTGGGACGGCTCTGGTCCCTCATTGCGCTTAAAACAAAGGCCGCTCGCGCGCCAGGCCGCCGGCTGCAGGTAACGAGCGCGGCGGGGCTCGGCGCGCTGCCTTTTCCTGTGTATAATTTTATTATTATTATCCCCGCCGCCGGTTTCTCCTCGCTTGCTTTGCGTGTTTATTTATTGGCGCTTGCAGGGCGGCGGGCATTTGCATGGAAAGCGCTTCCCGCCGCTCCCGCCGGAGCGGGAAGGCTGCGGTTGCTGTGGCAACGGGCCGCCATGCCACCAGAAGGGCTTCAGGTGGGGAGCCGGGCAGATGGCGCCGGCGCCAGACAAAGGGGGAGCGAAACGGGGCGGAAAACGCCCCAAATTCCGTGTTTTTTTTTTTAATTAGTTTTGAGGTTTGGGGTATTTTTTTCCTTTGTGCTGCCCTTGTGACACAGGTCCAGGTGGTTCCAGGGGGGGATTTTGGGAATGGGGCCGAGAGGGGCCCTGCCGCAGTGACCCATTTGCCACCAGCACAAGAAGCCACGGCCTTCCAGGGCCGGATCCCTTTGCGATCCACTGCCTCCGGAGTCCTTCGGGAAGGACAATCCCGGGCCGGGAACGGGGGGATGCAGAAGCGGCTGCTTCTCCGTAGGTGGCTCCCTTGGCCCGTTCCGCATCCCCGTCCGCCTCGCAATTCCCGGTGCCCGCCCGCAGGGAGGGGGGCATTTGGAAGCACTTCATCCCGGGAATGCACTCTCATCCCGCTGCGGCTGCCCCGGCTCCATAGGGCCCCAATTCCCCCCGGGATGCCCGCGAGGAAGCGGCCCGGGATTCGGTGGGAGAGGAGTGGTGGCCCCTGGATCCGCTGTCTCCCGGTGCCAATCCGGCGGGGTCCCCTTGGGAAACAATAGGTGCTGCAAGTCAAGGGCGTTTGGATGTGAAACCTCTCAAATCCGCACGGATCAGGGGGCTCTTTGTCCCCCGCTTTGCAATGCCGTTTTTGTGTCAGAAAGAGCCCAGAAAAGCTCATTTCTGCGGAATAAAAAGCCCTAAACGCGCGGCTTTTCTGCAACAAAGGAGGGAGCCATTACTGCAGCAAACTGCTGACGGCAGCCCGGGCACATCGGAGCCGTATATTACGGCTCCGCGCAATATCCCCGTCCGCTTTGCCATATGCTCGTCCTTCCTCGTTGGAGGTTGCGCTGCTTTGTTCAATTACAGGTTTAAAACCGACGCAGACGGGAGGGGGCAAACGGAGCCGCGCGGGGGGGGAGACTCCTCGTTTTCGCGAAAGCACCTTGAAAAATGAGGCGCCTTCTCGCGCTCGCCGCCAAATCGGCCTCGCGGCTCCCCGGCAATTAAGATTGCGCCGGGAAGGAAAAGAATAAATAAAAATGCAGCCGCCGCGAATGAATCTTGCGCTTTTTGGTTCCGCGTGGAAGTCACGGCGGAGCAATCGGCGCCTCCGCTCGCGGCGCTCGCTGCTCGGGCGGTAATTAGGAACCCGGAATGAGAGGCCGTTTCATGCGGCTGCGATCCGTGCGCGGCCGTGTTTCTTCAGGATGGGCTCGTAGGAAAAGCTGCAGCTCGCAGGGAAATCAATCTGTCCCCCATGGCTAAACTGCGCGGAAAATGGCTCTGCGTGCGGGGAGAGAAGGGAATTTTTATGCGGATCGGGCCCCGGCAGGGATGGCAGCAGCTGGGGAAGCGCTGCCTGCATCCCGGCCAGAGCCGGAGCCGGAGCCGCCTGCTCTCCGTGCCAGGATGGGGGTGTCCCAAAGGAGAAGGACCCCAGGAGCCATCCCATGCCGTCCGTCATTCCGAACGGGCTGCAGTTCCCTTTGGAGCCCTTCCAGAGCCTGTCCACCTGCAGGGTCTCTCTTCCCCGCTTCGCTTCCCGTTGTGGGGCTGTGTCTCTCCCCTCCATCCAATGGCCCCGGTAGCT
Organism: Rhynchotus rufescens; assembly: GCA_032273925.1. Classification (NCBI taxonomy): domain Eukaryota; kingdom Metazoa; phylum Chordata; class Aves; order Tinamiformes; family Tinamidae; genus Rhynchotus; species Rhynchotus rufescens. The sequence goes on along the minus strand of JAVCKT010020244.1, from coordinate 14,666 downwards.
CCCTTGTTTCCTTATGTGATGCTTGAAGGGAGCAAACCCAAGGCAAACCCTCTGGTTCCTGCTCTCCTTCCCACATTTATAGCTCAGGAAAAGAAGCCCCAAAAGCCACTTTTCCTGGAGGTTGGATGTGCAGCGATGGCCGCAAAACCCCTTTTGAGCAGCTCGATTCTTTCCAAGGGAAGAGGGATGCAACCCGCTGGGATGCAGTGGCCCAATATGCCAGCGAGAGCGGCTCCAGGTCCAACATGTGGATGGGAGATGCATCCAGAGCGGTGGGAAGGGGGTGGGACGCGGCCGGCGGCTCCGCTCCCGGAATGCCGGAGGGGCTGCCGGCATTCCCAGGGATGCCTTTCCCAAGCGCATCCCTGGGAAGCGGCTCAAGTTCTCGCCAGCACTAATTGATTTGTGCGTCCGGGCAGCCCCCTGGCCCGTCGGAACCGCCCCGAAGCCCCCGGGCTCAGGTTCCTGCACTCAACCTCGCCACATCCGATCAAGTGTCCCAAATTTGGGGCTTTTCTCGTGCTCCCCTCGTCCTCCCCTTTCTCAGGCGTCCCCAGGGACGCTCCCGGCATCATTCCTCATTTCTTCCAGCCATCTGCTCCAATGCAAGTGCAGAGAAGTTTCCCTTCCTCCCAAACCACCCTTAAACCCGCGTTAATCCGAGCAGATTGGGGCGCACATGGGGTCTTTTTTTCTGCAAGAAATGTGGGAAACGGCCCCTCCGCAGGAAACCTCAAAGGAACCGGGTGGAGCCGAGCGAAAACAGGGATCTTCCCCAGTGCCACCCGCCACTGGCCGGGAACGACGTCGGATTGGGAAGCGACCGGGAATTATAGCGGCTCTGAGGGCGACCCGGAACGTTGTCAGCCTGTAAATGGGAATCCTGCAAACAACTTTCCGGTGCCTTTGCGATCCGCGGGCTGTAATTTAAGTGCTCCGAGGGGCTGCGCGTCCCCTTCCCGAACTGCTGGGGCTCTGCATGCTGTGAATAATATCCCGCTTTTTCCATCTGTGACGAGATTTATGGCCCAGCAGCTCTGTTCGGATCTAGGTCTGATTTCGACAGTCGATGCTGGAATGTGATATTTTCCTAAATGTCCCTGTAGTGCCATGAAATCCAGTTATAAAGAAAACAAGGACATGTTTTAACAATAAAACCAATGTGCATGATCTAATTAAATGGCATAATAAAATTAGGAAATAAATGCACAAAGCATGAAAACCTGTTCCTTGAAAAGTGAATCAAATTGGCTACTAAAATGAGCGTTTATTCCTTGTGCTTGGGGATCCCGTCCCCCTTCCCCGGGAAGGGATCTCCGAGGCCTTTCCAGGTTTTGGGAACGTTTGGCCGCTGAGGATCGTCTTTCCCTGGCTCTGGATGGAGCAGGAGGGAGTCGAGGGGGGCAGAAAGGAAAGAAATGTTTTCCTAGCGGATGCCGTTACCTGCTGGAAAAGCCATCGCGGGCACCGGGTTAATAAATACATCAGGAAAGCGCCCAAACGGCTCCGGTTTCCCAGAGGGGTCCTGGTTTTGGGGGATTCGCTCCGGCATGAGCCGGAAAACGCATTTGGAGCAAGGAGCTGCCCCGCAGAGCTGCCTGCAGAGAAAGAGGGAGCGAAACTCCGGGTGAATCCATCACCCAACTCTGTGAAGCTCCTCGCGCTGGGAAGGTTAATCCCTTATCCATAAGGTTAAGCCCTGATCCATAAGGTTAAGCCCTTATCCGTATAAACCGTGCTGTGCCTTCCAAGAACAGGTTTCCAAGCCGGATGGAGGGAAACTGAGGCAAGGGGGTGGAAGGGGAGACGCGGGCGCCAGGCAGGGGGGCTGCAGCGCTGGGTTTGCAGCTCCTGGCCCTGGGATTTTGGGAAGGGAAAAGGGAGCGAGGCCAAAGCCGGAGCCAACGCGGGGCTCCAGCACGTCCCATGCGGAGCCGGTGGCTCTGGCGCGTTCCAGCCCTTCCCTGGCTGCCTTTTATAGCGAGGAACACTTTGGATTTTCTGGAATTCGCAACGTTTGGGGCAAATTCCCACCTCTCGCCCCACATTTGCAGCCGCCCGCGCCGCTGTTGCGCCGTCAGGGTGTGCGCGAACAGCCGGCAGGCTTCCACGGGGGGCCGGGATCCACCTGCGGCTTCCCACCTCTTCCCTCCCGCTCTCCTGGCAGTGCCCCGCGCCTCCGCTTGCAAATTCCCGTCTCCTGTTTTTTCTCCCCGCCGCTGCAATCAATCCGTCAGCCGGGCCATCCATCAATTCGCTTGGCGCGCTCTGCCTCGCAACTGTCTGTGTCATCTTGCCTACCCCCGTGGTGTTAAATAATTAAACCGTGGCACGTTGTAAAAGAAGGGGAAAAAAAAAAAAACTAGGGATCTGTCTTACAGCTGCGGAATAAAATCATTTGGCAGCGGTGCCGAGATCGGATATCTTGCCGGCGTGGAAGAGGGCGGCGATTCCGCGCCAAAGCTGTGCACGCATTGGGGCTGGAGGCCCCTTTGCTGCAGTTTTTCACCCCAAATTTCCCCCCGTGTTGAAAGGGAGACCTCCGGGATCAGCGACAGCTCCTGGGAATGGGGGAATCCTCTTTGGGAATGAGTGGGGATTGAGGCTGCTGATGGGGTCCCTAAGGAGGCGACACTTGGTTCCGTGCCCGGGAGCGGACACGTTCCCGCAGGACCCCGAGCACCCTCCGACGGCCCCGGCTGCAGCAGGAGACCCGGGATGGGGGAAATTCCCAGGATTTGGGATCGGGATGGCACCTCCTTGCAGCTCGAGCAGCAAAGAAACTTCCCGACTTCTTCCTGGCCGCCGTTTTTCACGCTTAAGGGCAGGCCACGCATTATCATTCAGCGCCTTCGTTTACATGGAGCAAACACAGGTCAATTTATTTCCAAATCCCCCTTTTTATGGCTCTATTGAACTATTTGCCACATTATTTATACGCTAATGCGGCGAATCCCTCTGGATATCACGCTGTCTAATAAATAACGCGACAAATCATTAAGCAGGGTGATAAAATCAAGCCATTTAAAAATACATCAACCTGTGTTGCTTTCGTGTAAAATAAGCTCCAGGGGCCCATCGGAGAGAGGCAGAAAGACACCCGCATACGCACAAAATAAGGCAAAACACCCTCTTTTCACACACCCAAAATAAGGCAAAACATCCTCTTTTCACACACCCAAAATAAGGCAAAACATCCTCTTTTGCTGAGGGTGTTTTGGCACTGAAATGAGTGTTTGTGGGTTGGGTTGGTGGGGATTTTGCAGGGTTTTTTATGCAGCTGTGGAGGTGGAAGGTGGAAACGGAAGGGAAACAGCGTGGACAGTGTCTGTGTGCCGGGCTGGGCGTTTGCTGGGATCCTTGGGAATACTGCGAGGCGGATGCGGCGGGAAGGAGGGATGCGGACGGCAGCGCCCGGCAGGACGGCGCACGCAGCGGGCCCAGGGCTCCAGCGGCTCCCATGGGATCCGCGGGAGAGGCCGGCCTGTCCCGGCGCGCCACAACATCCCGCCTGCAGAAAACCGGGAAAGGGACATGGAGCCAACCCTTGGCTTTGCATGGAGAGAGGCGGGAGTGTCCCAAAACACGTCAGAACACACCCAAAAACGCAAACCGCTATGCCCAAACACACACAAATCCTTCCAAAAATCCATCTTGAAGGCAGGGAGGTGACCAGGAGCAGTGGGAAGTTGGCATCGGGATGGACTCCTTCCCTCTCCGGCCTCAGGAAGCGATTGGGAAACACGGAGGCTCCGGCCTCCCCGGCGGATGGGCCTCCGTCTCCATGGGCGCTCCCACCTCAGAGGCCCCTTTTCCCAGGCAGCATTCCCGCGGGATCCATCCGCTCCGGGGCCACCGCGCGCCTCCGGCACTTACAAATGATGTAATCCACTTTATTTGTGTGACAACAAAACGGTTATTATCATAATAAGTATAATTAGCAGCAATTACCATAATAATACATTTCGCTGGTTCCATGGGTATTTTTTTTTTTGAAAGAAAAAACAGGTTTATTTAAGATTTTTGAAGAAAGAAACAAGAATTGCTCAGCAAGGCACGGCAATAAAATTAATTGTGCTGATGCACGGGGAACAAAAAGCAGTTTTTGGCCTCCGAGGATGCTGAGCTGGGTCTCCTGCGTCCTGCTCCTTCATAGGGATCCGGTTCTCCTGGCCTTCGGAGCTGGGATACAGCTGGGAGAAGGTGGGAATTAAGTGGTCAGCTGGGAAGGGCCTTCCGGGGCATCTCCTGCCGGATCAGCCCAGTGGTTTTCCCTGGATACGGCACGAGGTTCAAGCCGCTTTTAGTGCCGCTTTTAAAGATGCTGCAAGGGGAAGCGAGGGGAACCACCATTGCGGTGGTTAGGAAATAGGGAAATTTTCATTTTTTCCCTTTAAATCACCCCCTTTGTGTCCATACTGGGAGCCGGGCAGCTTTTCCGTGGAAAGTTGAGCTTAGCTCCACGGGTGCCCCAGGATCATTGGGCAGCGCTGCACAACGAGGGGAGTTAAACCAACATTCCCAACAAATCCCATGGAAATGGGCGCTTCCCAAGGCCGCCCGGGTCCGGGTGCTTCCCTCGGATCCGCCGGCGCTTCTTGGCTCCATGTCCAGGCTCAACCAGCAGCCGATGCCACTGTGAATCCCTCTTCCCGCTCATCCCACGGCGTCTCCCTCCGAGGGACATTCGCTTTGCAGGACGCCCCCTTTTCCGCCCAGCTCCTTCCCGGGACTCTCCAGGTGCCACCCCAATCCCCAAAACCCACTTTTCCTGCCTTTCAATTCCCTGGCCTCTCCCGTCCGCCGCCTCTCCCACAGCACGGGCGGCCTGTGCTGCAAACAGGGATCTGGCCGGCGAATTTTTAAAAGCGGCTTTGCAAAATTCCCCCGGGAATTGTTCCCGCTGCCGCGTTATTATTTGCAGATGCCGAAAGAGCCGCTCGGCAGCCGGGCTCCCCTTCGGGTCCTTCCCGTCGTTCCTCGACACCGGCTCCTTGGAAAGACCCCAAGACGCCTCCTGCAGAGGATCCTCTCGCCTCCAGCCGGCGTTTATTAGGGAAAAGGGGGAATGAGAAGCGCGGGAGCTGGCGCCGGGAGCGAGCGCCGTTTGGAAGGGGCCGCGAGCAGCGCGGCGGCGCTTCCCAATGCCAGAAATGTGCCGTAAATAATGCGGAGGCTCCTCGCAGCGGGATAATCCGCCATAAACACGAGCTGAGCCGGAGAAATAACCCTGGGATGGGAAGGAGTCCGGTGGCCAAGGCTGGGCTGGTGCCGGAGCCGCTGCCAGGGTGCAGGCTGCAGGGTGCCGAGGGGGTCCCGGCTCGTCCCCGGCCGTGCTTCCCATGGTGGGAAGCTCCCCAGGCTCCGGGATCCCTGCGAGGCTCCCTGGAAAGGGCCGCCCGTGAGGGAGGATGGGCAGGGAACGGCAGATTCCTCGTTTCGGGAATGAGGCGGTTCCTGCGGGTAGATGGGAGCTCGGCCTGTCCGGGAAGGATTTCACCTGTCACTGATACCGCTCTTGGAGAGCCGAAGACCTCACTTGTATCTGGAGTCCCCAGATTAGCCAGGGATGGGAAAAGGGGGGGGAAACAAGTGGGAAAAAAACCCTTTTCCATGGGCTCCATGGAGAACTTCCAACTGCGAGGCTGCCGAACGCCCGCGGGGAGCAGGAGGCGATGGCTCCTCGCCCGGGGTCCCGGCTCCTCCGCAACCCCCGGGCAGGAGCATCCAGACCTTCCCCTGGATAGGGCACCGTCCAGCAGGGCTCATTCCCACCAGGATCTCCCCAAATATCAGGGAGTCAAAAGGAATGAGGACCCCAGAGCTGCAGCCACAAGGGGGATCAGGGAGCCGCTCTGCGGATGGGACATTGGGGTGACACTGGCACCATCTCCCATGGCTGGCGGAGCGGGACGAGCTGGGATGGGGCCTGGAGCCTCCCAGGGAATTGCGGCCTCCGTTTGGGGAGAAAAATCAGTGCTTTGGGCTGTAAAACAGGGCTTTCCCTCCCGCCGTCATTCCTCATCCCTCGCCATGCGGAGCTGCGTTCTGACACCACCAGCTGAGTGGAACTTCCCCAAAACTCCTCTCTCCCGAGGGAATTATGGTGCTCGGCTTCGGGGGGGAGCTTTGTTCCCTCCCCCCGCATCCCCTCTGTAGCATCATCCTTCGAGGCAGCGCCAAAAAAGAGAGGTTTTGCCCCAATCCCTCTGTCCGCAGCCAAGAAAAGACACGGTTGCATTGGAACCGAATGTGGCCTCTTTCCAGCTCCCATGGATGGGATGTTTGGAAAAGAGCCATAATTTTTGAAGGGATTCGCACAGAGCAGGAGCAGGGGGGGCAGGAGGACTGTGGGCCTTCAGTTTTAGTCTCCAAGAACCACCTCCTAGGTCATTTATTTGAAAAACACATGGAAAAAGAAAGGGAAAGGGGATAGGAGGGGGAAAAAAACGGTTATTAATGGTATTTATGCAACTGTTCTTTGTGTGCCATGTCATAACTTCGAACCTGGAGGCCAAGCCCGGCTGCAGGGGGTGGCCAGGGCTGCCAAACTTCATGGAAACCCAGGAGCAAAACGTCCCCCAAGAGCATCCCCCAAAAAAAGGGCTGAGCCCTTTGCAGACCTCAGAGAATCCCCGCGGCCGCTCGCGCTCCCGCTCGGCTTCCCGCGCTCCCGGCGCCTCGGCCCTTCCCGGGATGCCCTCGCGTCAGCCGCGGGGGCCGCGATTCCGCGTCCCGTCGCGCAACGGGAATAAAACGCCCGGAGCAAGCGGAGCTTATTAGGCCGCCTAATTAGCCGGCGGCGCGGCGAGGGTGTTAAAGCGGCTCTCCTAGGCGGGCGTTAATCTCCCCGCGGACAAACTGTTTGTTTTCGCCGTTTATTGCCCGCGCTGCCGCACACGTGGCGCGCTTCGCCCCGCGTGACGGGCAGAGTTACGGGCGAGCGCTGTAAAACGTAATTGCGAATTATGGAAAACATACACGGGCTGTTGAGGCTGCGGCGGCCGGCGGCGCGGCCGGCGTCTCGCGAAGATTTAATGCTCCGGGGCTTTATTATCTGCAGCTGAGCATCCATCCTCATGGAGCGGGAGCGCTGCCGGCTGCTGGTGACAGCCCCAGGGCTGCGGAGGCGGCGGGCGCCCCAGGGCTGTTTTGGGGCGAAATCCAGGGAAACGAGCGGTGCTGCAAGGTCAAGGCATTTGGGGTGATGCTGCAGACCTGTCAATCACCCTGGTGCTAATGATGCTGGTGGACGGGGGTGTCGGCGCCGCGGCCGCCTGTGCGGCCGGCTCCGGCTGTAGGTCGGCCGGGTGTTGCGGTGGGTGACGCCTGGGGCGCTGTGGAGGGGGTCAGGGGTGTCCCGGGTGCGGCTGTGCGTGCGGGGCGCTGCGCCAAGGGGGTGCCCGTTGTGCCCACAGGGCCACGTTCCTCCTCCGGGAGGGTAGAGCTGCTCCGGGATGCTCCAATCCATGTCCTGAGCCTGCCCGGGAGTCATTTCTGGGGGAAAAAATAAGGGAAAAAAGAGGCACATGTGGGAAAGGCGAGTCAGTCGCTCGCTCAGCCGCAGGAGGAAGGCTCGGCAACGTCCCAGCTCTTCCTCGCGCTCGGGATCTCACCCGCTGGAATTCCGCGTGTGATTCTCAGACTGATTTACGGCCTCCAGGCCCTGGATCTGGCTCCTCTCCGGTGGCTCTGGACCCGCTTCCCAGCGATGGAGCTTTAAGCCGCCAGACGATCACTTCATATTAAGCAGCCACCGGGCGCTTTTAAATCAGCTCCCGCGGCCAACGGAGCGCCGGCCCTGGCAGCTTTAATAGGGAAATATTCCCGTAAAGCGCCAGTCACGGGGAAGCTGCTGCCTGCCCGATCCCGGGGCCGGGAGCCAACGCTCCGGGTCCCTTTTTATTAGTGACAAGGAGGAGGTTTGGGCGGCAGAGGGGACAAGCGGAGGCAGCGGCTGCTCCAACGCCATCCCGCTGGAAAAGCCTCTTCCTCGCCCTGGCTTTACAGGGCTATAAAAAGGTGCGGAGCATCCGCCGGAGGAGAGAAAGGGATAACGGAGGAGCCGTAAATCACGGCGCGATTCCAGAGAGACGGGAGATGGAGGAAACAGGGAGCCGCGGAGACGGCACCGTGTCCTTCAGGGGACTGGGCTGCGCTTGGGATCCACGGAGCTGCCCACGGAGGCGGCAGCAGCACCACGTTAATAGGAGCCCCGTTAATAGGAGCCCCATTAATAGGAGCCCCGTTAATAGGAGCCTTGTTAATAGGAGCCCCATTAATAACAGCATCCTCATTTAACAAGAGCATCCTCATTTATAAGGATGCTCTCTGGCTCTTCCAAACCATGGGGGCTGGGAGCAACCCCCCGATCCAGTCGGGCGCTCCGAGCTGCCTTCCCGCCCACGCCAAGGGATTCATCCCTGCAGCGTTGGCCGCGTTCCCAATGAGAACCGGGATGGATGCTCCGCTCGTGGGCAATAGGCTGCCTCTTGGGTTAGGCACCGAGCCCGGCACCGCTGTGCAGATCCCTGCGGGATCCGAGAGGAATCTGAGCGGATCCTGCGGATCCGAGAGCGTCCTGGTTGTGGCAGGAGAGCGGCCGGGAGCCAGGAGCAAGCGCCTCGTCACCCCTAAACTCGAAGCCCCCTTGGGAATGCCGGAGCCGGGGAGCTGGCCTGAGGCATCCCTAGGGATGCTCCGGAGCGGCTCGGCCGCCTGGATCCCGACGTCCCGCGGCAGAGGCCGGAGCGGCCGCTTCCCAGCGCTCCCGCACGCTCCTGCCAAGCTCTTCTCTCTCCATCTAGCGACGGCGGCAACGCATAGCAGGGCTGGAGCGGCTCCCGATGCCGCACGGCCTCCGGGAAAACAGCCCCCGTCCCCAAAATACATCCCAGGAGACGGGGAATAACAAACACACGGATGCAGAACCCGCCCGCCCGCCGCGGTGCCAGCATCCCTGAATCCAGACCCATGGGAAAAGTGTTGGAATTGCGGGAGCATCCCCAGGGCGGGAGGCCAGGTCTACCCGGCTGCAGGGCCTGGCAAGCGGAGCTTTCCCGCTTTTCCCTCTGGTTTTCCCGCTGGCGCGGCGCCTGATTTACGGCTCCTGGCTGAGCGGTGCCGCGTGTCCCGCTGCCCGCGGTGCCGGCTGCTCCCGCCGCCGAGCGGCAGCAAACTCCGCCATCTCCCGAAGCCCGGCCCGCACAGCACCATCCCGGAGCTTTTTCCAGTTTTTTTTTGCTTTTTGCTCCACTCCAAGCTCCTTTGTCTGCTGGTGAATGCCGCAGGGGCTGGCTTGGGAATGGGATGCCAGCACGGGATTACGTTGCTTGTGACCCCCAGAATGGGAAAGTGTCCGGCGCTGGAATCACCCACTCTGGGGTGCAAAAAAATGAGGAAAGAGAGGGGAAAAGAGGCAGGGATAAGAAGGAAGGCCAGGAAAAACAGAGGAAGCAGTAGGGACCCCAATCCCCTCTTTTGCCTTGATTCCCATTTGTTTTTCTCTCCAGAGGTGAAGGAACTGGCTAAACTGGGAGTGCTGGGGTGGGAAGGATGGTGATAGGGACAGGGATGGGGACTGGGATGTGGATGGGACCGGAGCGCATTCCAGCTGCAAAGCGCTGCCAGCACTGGTGCTTCCCAAGCTCGCGTCGTCCTTCCATAACATCCCCAAGCTTTCCGTGGGGAAAAGGCAGCTGCTAATTATTTTCCTGTCAATTAAGCCCAATTAAATCACTCCAGAGCTACTGGAAGACATGATGGATTTCTCTGTCTTGCATTGCGCCGTGGGATTAATTGCGGGATAACGCTGGAGCGAACGGGAGCGCGCGCCCGTTCCGGCCTCTTGCAGCTTCATTTTAATGCAAAAGCAAAAAAGCATCCCTGGATTTGGGGGTGACATTTATGGTTTTCCCAGGATTTGGAGGCCAAACTGCAAAGGCGCAGAAGTTGAGGCGATGTGTGGAATGCCGCACCGGCAGCTCCCGGCTTTGCCGCCGTCGGGATCGCCGAGCGCTCCGAGACGGAGGCGCCGACGCATCCGCCAGGTATGCGGGGAGCAGGACGGGACACGTCTGCTCGGCGCTGCCCGGCGCGGAACCGGCTGCACGGAGAGCACCAGCGTCCAAAGGAAACCAGCTCCGGAACATTTTTTTTAACACACACACACATATATATATATATTGTTTGCAATTCACGTCCTATCCTTGCAAATATTCTCCCAGCCGAGGTTTTTGCACCCACTGGAGAGTGCTGCAGAGAGTCCGTGTGTAGCTTTGCACCGCTTTGCAATTGCTGTGCACCACTTTGCATTGCGTTGCATCGCTTTGCACCACCTTGCATTGCACCACTTTGCATTGCGTTGCATCACTTTGCACCACTTTGCATTGCATTGCACCACTTTGCACTGCTCTGTATGCTTTTGCAGCTCTTTGCATTGCCTTGCACTGCCTTGCACCGCTTTGCATGGCATTGTACTGCTCTGCACCACTTCGCATTGCTCCAGCATGCCAGCCAGGATAACAAACCCTCCCCAACATTCCCAAACCCTGGAAAAATGCAGCTCCGGCCTCATCAGAGCCAATCTGGATGAGGATTAACCACCCATCACTATTACTATGCACTGGGTGCGCCCCGAGCTCACAGCTCCCAACACCATGAACCCCAAAAAGGCGGCATGGAGAGAATAAAATGTAATTGTTTTATTATTATTGTTATTTATTTATTATTGCTTTATTATATGCAATTGTTCCTCCTTTTTCTCTTCCCTGCGGCTGTTGGGAAGTTCTCCCGGCCTCTGCAGCTCCCAGATTTCCAGTGAGTCCTCGGTGGGGGCAGGAGCCTGTCCCGCATCTTGCGCCGCAGCCTGAGCTCTCGCTGGCTTCTCCGATGTCTAATATGAGGTTGTGCCTCAGCTGCAGCTGCCAGGGGAGCAGGCGGATGGAGGGAAAAGGCCGTTTTCCGTAGGGAGAAACCTCCATAGCCGCTGACTCCGGCTGCTCCAGGCCGCGATTCCCGCTGCCGGCAAAGCAGCTCGTTTCCAGGCTGGATTTATTTCCCCGCCGGCGGCGCCTGATTAAAGAGCCCGCTGCGAACGGCTCCTTTCTCCCCGCGCAGCTATTTATACCCGGGGATATTTATAAACAACCCCCCAAGGCGCGCTGAGCAATGAGGGAAAACGCCGGTTGCTTTAGGAAGCCTCAAGCAGGGAGGCAGCAGACGCCGGGAAAAGCCACGAGCTTCCCGCAACGGGATAAGCGTCCGTCGGGAACGGCGGCAGTGCCGGGCGCGGAGCTCGGGCTGGCGGCCAAGGCGGCCCCGGGCCGGGCCCGGCCGCTGCTCCTGGCAGCCGGCCCCGCGCCGGGATCATTCCCGCCTGGATTTATAGCCCCCGGAGGCGGCTGCAGGCGGGGAGCGGAGCCCAAAGGCCGCGTGTCTGGGGCGCCGCACGGAGCCAGGGCCGGGAAACGGGGAGTTTCGCCTGGTTCCTGCCCCGCCCCGGGGGTTCTCTAGTGGAAAATGCCAGATTTTCACCCAAAAGCAGCCTTTGGATATGGGAATCGTGCGTTGCCCGTTGCAACCTCCACCCAGGACATATCCGCAGCCGCCAAACCGTCAGCCTCTGGATAAGCTTCCCTGGCCTTTCCATGGCCCAAAAAGGCTGTTTGCAACCCAAAAAGCGCCTGGGATGCACTGCAGGGCTGGGATCATCTCCAGATTGCCCGGAAAGGAGCCTGAAATGGGGCGATTTGGGGCAATTTGGGGTAATCGGCAGCAGGCGCCGTAATGGGAGCAGATCCGTCGGAGGCCGTTACGGGAGCATCCGAGTTCCGCGCCGGCATTTCCCGGAGGATGGGGGTGGATTTGCAGCTCCATTAATGCCCTTTCTTATTAAACTGGCTGCATAAAGCCCCATGCCGGGAAAAAACACGGATTTGGGGGTGGGCTGCGGTGGGAAAGCGGCCCGGAATAGCCCAGCCTGGAGCTGGTTGAAGGAGTGAAAATGAGGAATAAAAACACGGAGATTTCAGCCCATAGAAAACCAAATCTTCCTTTTTTCCCCTTTATTTTTATTCCTAAAAAAAAAAAAAAAAAAAGGAGCGATTTGCACATCTAGCACCGCCAAAGGGGAATTTCCTCCGGGGGCGAATAAATAAAAGGGAATGAAACCTGCGGGAAGGAGCGGCGCCTGACCTTTTCCAAGACAATTAAAATCCTGATGGAAATGGCATTTTGAACGGAATAATCAAAGCGTTGCATTAAAAAAAAAAAAGGAGGAAAAAAAAGGAAAAAAAAAAGAAATAAAAAAAAAAAACACTTTAAACAGAAGCATTTCCAAGTAGCAGAGCATCAGCTAATGCAGCCTGCACTATTTTCTCACCTTACTTGCAAATGCATCCGATTACCTATTACATACTGCTGTCGGTGCTCAGCTTTGTCTGTAAGTGTAAACATGGAGTTGTTGCTGGGAGTCTGCGGAGAGATAAGAAGCTCAGTTGTCTTAGACAGTTTCCTTGTTTTCAGCTGCTAAATCATAATAAAGACAGTTGAAATAATGTTCTTTTCCTATCAGAACTTTTCCATGTAGATAATTGCTGTAGTCATGGCAAAGTATGGATTTCATTACCAGAAAGTAGTAGATGGTCCATATGACCATGAATGGGAGGAGATGAGGTCAATGAGATAATTTTCCCTTAAAATATGAGATACATTCTGAAAAAGTTGAAATCAGACAATTTTTTTTTTTTTATCTCCTCTTCTCCCAACATAATGATCTCACAGAACTGGCAATTGTTGGAAGGACATGGACCAAGTCCTCTGCAACCATTTCATGACACTTCAGAATTACAAATGAATATAAGTGAGTGAATGAGTGAGTGAGTGAGTGCCCTAACGTTGCTCTTCCAGTGGAACAGAGCAGGAGAGAAGGGCAGGTTGTTGAAGCCAGCGATGGTTCCTCTGGAGCACCGAGCCCAAAAGGGAGCCCTGGATGCTGCTCAGAAGCGTAGTTTACTGATAGGACACTGGTGCTCTTTACTATGGGCTTCAACATAAACCCCCAATCTAGTGGTAAAGGAGTCAAATAATAGCGTTCATTGTGTCGCTGACATTCTCTCAGAGGGGGCGGCTTTTCAGTAAGCAGTTATGTTTCTTTATTTAGGTCTAAACCACAATCATGGATTTTTACAGCCCTTATTTTTATGCTTCTGAAGAGCGAAAGGGGGAAAGGTTACGTTCGGGGCGTACAAAAGTGACAGCCAAAGCGCACGTGCTGATGCCGCCTGGTTGTGGTCGGGTCCACGAGCACTGCAGGACTATTGTGAGATGATTGATACGACTCCTAAGTGACCAGTGGTTAACACCAGCGCATTCTGCTCATTAAATCCTCCTTCAGTTTGGTCTTTAAAACAACAAAGTTAAGACATCTTATTTTAAGCTCACAGAGAATATAGATCATGCAAGGCATTGCATCTACTGAGGCCAAAAACAAGGGATGAGCCTTCGGACATGCTAGGGAAGTCCTCTGCTAAAGCCTTTGCTGGAACCCATTTTGGGAGTGCCTGTTGCTTTTTTTCCAATATTTATTTGTAGTTGCTTCTTCTGCAGAGAGGCAAAGGCTCACGCTGCTGAGTGCTGACCCAGCAGTCACAGGACTTCTAGCCCAAAGCCAGATTGCATGCAGCTCCATGACCTGGGAGAAAAGAGTTTTCTTGGGTGTCTTCATAGCTCAACAGCAGAGTTTCTACCATAAGCAGCTCAATCCCATCCTTCCACTGTAGTCATATCCTTATAAGCCTGGGGAACTGTCATAGTCCTTTTACAGGAGAAGGGCCCAGGTCATCATCTGTGATGAGGCTCTTTGGCTTAGTGAAGACCTTCCTCCTTTTAACTCTTACCAGGTCAATGCCAGGCAACTACATATATGGTGGGGAGGTCACTCACTTCCAGACTGATGGACACTAAAATGCAGCACAAGGGCACCATTCATGCACATTGACAACAGATCATGATTATAAACTTATCTAAAATAATAATCCAGAGGGTTTTAAAAGGTATGTCTAAGAACACGTCTGTTAAGAATAGCATTTGGTATTTATCAGGTCTGTGTGGAGCTCACTTCACACAGCCAGTTTCATTATGAGATTTTAAGTATGCAGCAACTAAGAGAGTGAATAGAGATATCATTTTACAATAGAAGAATTAGTATCTATTATTAAATTGTGGGTTTAATTGACATTAAGCAAGAAGCACCATAAGAATACAAGGAGTACCCATTTCTCACAGGCCCTCTTGCATAGAGTTGCTTAGGACTTAGATACCACCAGTTTAGAAACATGCATAATTGCCTTTGGTCAACATCATCTCTCTGCCAGATCACACATTAAACAGATAACCACTATTATTATAAGAGAAACTTCCTTGACCTCATATTTTGGTCTGGCTCTGAGTTCCTGTACTTTACCAGTTTGGTTTGCTCCGTTATGTCAGCCTTCTGGCTGTACATGTCATTTTCTGCTCCTGTAAGTGGCCGGTGCAAGAGTGAGCTTGGTATAAAATGCATATTTGAGCACACGAATAGAAAAAAAAAAGAAAAAAAAAAGAAAGAAAAAAAGAACAAGAAATATGATCACAGTTTCTCCTGCAATGTTTTTATAAACACAGAG
>JAVCKT010020243.1:0-39252 GCA_032273925.1 Rhynchotus rufescens | reverse complement strand
GTTACTTAGGGACTTCCTGCAGGGCAAATAGCTCCCCTTAGATGCAGTCACGTGGCATCAGAGCAAGGTAGAGAGCACGTGTGAATGACAACTGTCTTCTACATGTGGAAGGAAAACCTTTGGGTTGAATGTGTCCCTGTGTTTGGGAACGCAAAACTAAGCATATCTAACAAAAGAACCTATGCAAAATTTGGTCATAGTTTGAGCTTAGTATTGCTTTTAGTCACCATGTTGTCTGTTGCACTTCTTTTTAAAATGTATTTGTATGGCTTTAAAAGAGGATTTAGCTCTCTGGAGGATTCCTAGAATGATGGCTCTGCTTCGGCACCTCCTCAGGAAAAGCTCAGCCCCCTTTGTGATGACATTCCAGCTTTTATTCATCACCCAAAGGGAGGAGCTACCTGGAGGCTAAGGTGATAGGCCTGGAGCTGCATGGTTTTAGGAGCAAGGAATCGCTAGGGAATGTTCTGAATGCGACACGGAACTGTCCAGCAGTTGGAAATCAACTGATTGTGCTCAACAGAAAACTTCTCTTCCTCCCATTAAAAAAAAAAGAAAAAAAAGTGTCATTGTCATTGCCTCCCAGAGATGTTTCACAACAATTGGGTTATTAAAGCTCTAATCCAAAACTTTAAAGTCATTAGAGGTTTTCTCTTGTTTTTAATGGGCTATATTTAAACCATATCAGGTAAATTCTTTTCAGCTGTTAGTTCTCCATTCACCTGAAGCGTGTGTTTATAGGAAATAGTCAGGAATTACCTGAAATGCCCTGCTATATGTAGCACTGTCACAGAAGTCAAAGATGGAAAAAGACTGTGGTTCCTTAGTGTGTTTATACAGTCTGTTCCCCAGGAACACAGAAGTTTGCTCAGAGTAGTTACTGTCTATAAATTCCATTTTGGTGTTTCTTGTCATATAGGTGTAAGTATTATTAAGGAGAACTTGGCAATTGGCTTTATTTCATTTAATATTTTTAATTTTACCTGGTAAACAGTTCCTTCATTTGCCCGATGACAATTCCCAGATACTTGCATGGAGTGCATGCACTTGGTCATGACTCCCCTTGTGCTCCCCAAGAGAAAGAGGCTGTTGTAGTGCTTAATCCAGCTCATTCCGAGCTCCGTGTTCCAAGCAGGTGAAACAAATAAACTTCCAAGTCCAGGTGAGTTCACGGAACAGGCCTAGTCCCACCCCTAGGGCCGAGGTGTTAGTGTTAACACTCTTGGAAACACTCTAAAACATTGTCACTCAGCAACACAGGAGGACGGGGGTGTGGATTAATATGTGAGGGGAAAGGGTATAGATTATTTAATCACAAGTGCTTGAAAGGATAAGGGTTTTAAAAGATAAATGGATTACACAGGCAGGCCGTATTAACTGCAGCCTTGGAAGAGGCCAATAACGTGACAGGAAAGGTTAGCATAACCTTTGGCATACAGCGTTTGGCAATAAATATAAATAAATAATAACCATTATGTTTCTACTAAAGGATTGCATTCCTTCTGTAAATATTTTTCCAATTAATTCAAGAGCTACTGGGAAAAAAAAGAAAGGTTATAAACAAATTGATGTCTCTTTAGTCGCAAGTACTCATCTAATCTTATTTCAACTTTATGCGGGAATTAATGGTAGAATGATGCAAATAGGTATATCTGTATTTATATTAAAGTATGAAAACTCCTCTGTTAATGTGAGATACCAGAAAGAATGGCTAAGGTTGATTCATGCACCATTCTTCATGGAGAGCATTGAATTAGAATGAGTGGGTCAGCACTTTTTTCTTCCAGTTAGCTTTTTATTTCTGATATTCAATATGGTCATATTGTTCAAACAATTTACCCGAAATGGAAGTGGCACCAAGATCAATATTTCTGATGCACGGTTTTTGCAGCATAAACACCGTTGTTCTATTAACAAATTTGCGCGGCGAGTGCGGTGCGTATTTGCCAGGTCTCACTCTGGCGAGTTGGGGGGAGACAAGTGAATTTGACAAATTAGGTTACGTTAACCGTGTTTTTCTTGTCACTTTCATGGTCGAGTCGTTTTTCAATGACATTTAACTTGGTAAGTGTAATTCATGACTCCTTGGGGGTTTCTAGTGCATATTGTTCAGAAAACTCCTTGACCTCCTTTTTTGTCCTTAGGGATGTGAATTGCTTTCTGCACTCTTTTTGTCAAATCTACAGAGGGCCCAATACTAAATGAGTTCTAATGATCTGAGCTGCCATGGGGCTGTGAGCTCCAAGTCAAACATACTTACTTGCCCAGGCACGTTGTCCTTTGTTTAACCACCACAGAAGCTCCACTTGTAAATCCCTATCAAATACCATTGCAAACCCTTCCAAAGACTTGGGGCAGAACCTTTGCAGCACGAGTCAGTCTAGTTTTACTGCAGGTAATCAAGTGGTGCTCATTTGAGTAGCTGAGGATCTGGCCCGGGATGATAACTCCCAGAGCACGTATTAAAATGGAACAAGATTCGAGTGCAGAGCAAGAACACTCTGCAGCTCCAAGCTTGAAAGCTGTTACCTAACCGCACGGTAAGAACAGGGGAGCTGAGAAGCGTATTTGTCTAGAACAACAGGCAAAATGGGTTAGTTTGAGCTATTTTTAAAAACAGGAGAGTAGGGGCTTGTGGGAGTTGAAAGGCTTAGTCTGTGGTAATAAATCTCAATTGTGTTAATACTGTAATTTTGTAATTCCAGATAGTGCAAAGATGGTTAATTTCTGTGGAAAAGAGGTGTGCTTTTCGCTTATTCCCCTTTTATTGGCACTTTTTCCATTTTATAATAATGAAGGTGATATGTTTCTAAAATGTATCGTGCATCAAGATACATCAGTAATTCCTAAAGTTGCATCTCTTGTATTATTTTACAACACAAAATAACATGCGTATTACATGTTTATTTTTTTCCATGAAAGTATCAGCATCTAAAGAAACGAGTAGGCAAAATGAAAGGAAGAAAAAGTAACCTTCTTCATAAAAGCAAATAGAGCTAAATTTTTTTGGTGTTCTTGAACATTTTTAAGTTAATGGTGGTTATTTAATTCTTTATTGAATGAGATTGTGTGATCATACTTCTCTGTCTACCACATTAAATAGAAAAGGCACAGAAAACATACTGTAAACTTGGGATAGTTTCTAATGTTGTTAAGTACCAGAAAGTACTTACTATAAGGGATAAGAGTTGTAGAAAAATTTACAATAATATATAAATTTATCAAATCTCATCTAAGCTCAACCACAAAACAAACTTAGTTTCCCCATAAGTGATAAATAACATCATCGTATTTTCAAGCCCACTTAATGAACAGTAAATCACTTGGGGGAAAAAAGAAAGCCAGTGCCACCATTAAAATCAAAATCTTGAGGTTTTTTTGTAGTAATTTATTCCTATGCTGCTGTAATATGAATTAAAATCAATATCTTGGTAACTCCCGTTACCTCATCTCTAAATGTGCTTGCTTCAATCCTGAGTTGTATCTAATCTATACACTTACTTTAAATGTGCTGTAACTTCATAAAACAATTTGACAAGTCTTTATGTTTATGGAAAAGTTGAGATTGAAAAGATCAAGTATTGTTCACGTAAGGTGGAGTGAAAATGTCACGGCCTTAATTTAGAAGGATCAATTTTGAAAAGATGAGAGATAAATCACTTTCATTATGAACTCGGATCTTCCCAGAGTCACAAGAGTGAATGCCAATCATTCTTAGTTCTTCACTTGTGAACTAATACATACTAGGCATGAGATGAATTCATTTTATTTAGGACTCGAGTTTGACCTTGGCCCTTAATTCCCCAGCAAGCAGCACTTTGTAAAGGCTCTCTCTCTGTTGATACTTGCAGCGGGACGCATAGCACTCGCACAACAAATTCCAGGTATAAGATCAAGATCTTGAAAAGCATCTATTTGTTGATAGAGTTTATTTGAAAGAGAGCTTGTGACATTCCTTTTTCAGGATCAGAATGGCAACAGAAATCTCATGGATGTGTTTTCCATCGTAAGGATTTTCACTTTTTTTCTGGAGTTTAAAAAAGATGAAATCCCTGTCGTGTTTTTTCAGTTTGTTAAAGCAGAATTGGCAGCTAGTTAGAACCTTTAAGTACGTAGAGGTCTCAATTTCACTGCTCAGCGAGTAACAGGCTATGAATAAAATGTTTGGAAGTGCCTGGATAATTTGGGAGTCTAAATGAAGCTGATATTTTGACTTCTAGGTACTTAAAGTGAATATAATAATGCTATTCTCAGAGTACTCGGCTTTTTAACAGTACTAATAGCAGTATTGACAAAGATATTGCAAGGAAAAGTACTCTAAAAAGTGCAATTACCCCTTTTTCTCTTTCTTTTTTTGTATTTTGCTATTAATTAGAGTGTTTGAGTCATTAGAACTTCAGAACTTCAATGTCCTTCAGAAGAAATGCCTGCAAATAAAGGCTTAGATGTGGTATATTTAGGGGTTTTTTTTTTATTTTTAAGCTCTCATTTCCTCTTTCCAGAATTCCTGGAGCTAATGCAAAACATTTTCGGAGCACATGTTGGACACTTGGAGGAGCAGCACACCCATTCCTTTGCCTTCTTTCATCTCAGTTGACCAAACTTTGTGGCACGCATGCCTGCGTGTTTTCCAAACATCACGTTGTGCAGCCTGACCTTTCTCTGCGCTGTTTCTGTTTCTCTCGTTCAGTGGATTGCTTAGACCCGACCTGCTCCAACCACGGCGTCTGCGTGAATGGCGAATGTCTGTGCAGCCCAGGCTGGGGTGGGATCAACTGCGAGCTGCCCAGAGCCCAGTGCCCCGACCAGTGCAGCGGGCACGGAACCTACCTCGCGGACACGGGTCTGTGCAGCTGCGATCCCAACTGGATGGGCCCTGACTGCTCTGTTGGTAAGAACAATCTTTCTTCCTGATTTTGCAATTATATTCTTTTTTTTGGGTAGAAGGTGGGCGCCAATGGCAAATTGCAATGTAGGTAATTCAGACACGGAATTCTTAGCTACTTTTGGAGCTGATTGATTCTGTTTTGCCTGATAGTGGGAAGAAGTGTTGCTCGTATATACATTAGATACTGAATTTTGTGACCTTCTTGATGTGGGACTGACAGGTAGCAAGGATGTAAGTTACTACGAGTCTGTATTTCATTCTGATACTGACACTCGAGGACTGAAAAAGTTACTGACCTGCTTCGTATCTGTTTCCCAACTTTAAATGAAATCTTCCATAATAATAATAATTTATAAATATGTTGGCAACGTTTGAGGAATGGAAAACAGTACAATTACGTAAGTATTTTTTTTGTTTGTTTTACTTTATTGCACATCAAAACATTTTCTCATTTGAGAAAAACTTGACAAAACAGAAAAATAGCTTTTCACAAATAGGGTATTTTTCCCTCCTCAATTGTTCATAGGAATCTAAACAATTACTTGTAGATCAAGAGACATATTGAAAAGCAAATGCAAAAATAGAAGCTATGAAGTTCATTCTCTCCAATGCTACAGTTGAGTGAATACTGATAAAACTTGATTATCTGAAGAGAAAGAGCTAAGGTGAAAAGAAAAAATGGACAGGACAGCAAACATTCTATTTGGGGAAATGATTACATTTTTGCATTTATATTGTAAACTGAATCTTGAGATGGACCTGGCATGGAGTTCCATGGGTGGAGGCATAAACAAGTCTCTAAAAATAATACTTAAAGTTGTTACTCTTGTTCATTATTTCTTAAGATGATTCTATTGATTTGGGATACCCCACCAGTCCAACGAATGTGGTGATGTGTTCTTTCTGCTTCATGCATCGGCAGCAGCCAGAGAAATTAATTAGTGAGAGTTTAACTTTGATTGATGGTGGATGAGGTGAAAGACCCTTCTGTTGGCTTTTCCACAGCTTTAGTTGGCAGAGAGCAGTAAAAGCAGTTTCAGGCACAGGTAACTGATTGTAGTAGCAATATGTTTGCCAAAGCTCTCACCTGCACATGGCTTTTCTAATCACCCCAAATGGTCATCTCTCCGCTGAATGAATTTTGGGTGAGTTTCAGCATCCTTCTTAGCAAACAAATGGCTAGAACAAAATCACCACTGTTCAGGTTTGAGTAAAGCAGAGCTAAAGGCTCCCTCTCTGCAATGCAGACAGATGTTGAGGATGATACCTGTGGTTCTCTGTGGTTCTTTTTTTAATTATTTTCCCTTTTGCATCTGTATAGAGAACCTGCTCTACAAGTGGCAGTCCAGCAGACGTTAGCAGATTTTTAGTGGCTCTTTCTGTTTCTTAACGAAAAATCAATGGTTTTGAATCAGAATATGAGCATTCCAGCTTGTGACAGCGTATAGTTTTCAGTAAAAGAGTGCCTGTTGTACCCTGTTTTTCACTGTGTCATGGGCTGCTAGTTCTGCCCCATTGCCACTGCCCATGCTAGCTGTAATCCTTGCTCTTTTTCCCTCCTAGAAGTGTGTTCTGTAGACTGTGGCACTCACGGGGTGTGCATTGGCGGAGCCTGTCGCTGCGAAGAAGGCTGGACAGGAGTGGCCTGTGACCAGCGTGTGTGCCATCCCCGCTGCACGGAGCACGGAACTTGTAAAGATGGGAAATGTGAATGCAGAGAGGGCTGGAATGGGGAGCACTGCACCATTGGTAGGCAAACGACAGGCACCGAAACAGGCACATATTGCTTTCTTTTCATAAATCGTAGAAACATAGTTACTGTTGTGTATTGTAATAGGCTGTTCCTTTAGGGACCCTAGCGCTTTCAAACGTCGTCGCTGCCTCTCCAAACGTGCAGGGTGGAATGCTGAGGAAGTCATTTAAACTCAGTAACCAACTGTTCTGAGGGGAAAAAAAAGAAAAAAAAGACCACAGCAAATGCACATTAGTAAGTAGAGATGTAACAAATGGTCTGTCGAGGTATCAGCTGAGCCACGCTTGTCAAACTTAACTAAACATTCCTTTGTGTGAATGGCCTCTTTTTTAATTTCCTGGTCTGACGCATCGGTGCTTCGCTGCTATTGTGCATCCCATCCCAACCACGTCGCCACGCAGAGCAGGGGTCAAGCTGCAGCGGAATAAGTGTCCCCGTTGTTACCGAAATAACTCCCGAGCAGTTTGCCGTGCGCTGTGCCGGTGGGCATGGTGTTTGCATATAGACAGTCGCAGCATGGGAGGGCCTTGTCAGCCCTGCAGCCTGCTGCTCTACCCTTGGCTAATAGCCTGCCGCTCGGCACAGCGCTGGCGTCCTGCAGAGAGCCGAGACTAGCACGACTGCAGCTCACTTGCCATGTGTCAGCCTGGGAAGTTCAAAAAGGTTGTGCTTCCACAAAGAGATGGTGCTCCAGCCTCTCAATTGCAGGGCTTGGAAATTCGTTTTGAAGAGGAATTAATTGTTCTTAAATGCAGCCCTTTAATTCATCTCTATAAGAAGTCAGGTAGTGTGTTTGGACTATCCTGTAATGCTGCACAAAACAAGGAGGAAAGACAAATCTTTGTTTTCCCCGTGCTTTAATCTAAATGGGAATTTCCAGGAAGAGGCATCTCTTTCCTAAGAAGTATAAGGAAATTCATCTGCAACAAGAGTATTCAGTAGCCGAGTGAGCCAATAGGCGCTCCAGGCAAGCGTGAGTTTCTGTGCAGGATCTTGGGGGGCTGTGAGGTACAGCAGAAAAAAAACCCACGGGTCCCAGCCCTGGGTCGTATTGCTTTCATCATCCTGAAGTGCTAACTTGAACAACGGAAAGGCAGCAGGTGAATTGAGATTTTCATGGCAATCAGGGACCCTAATGGGACAGTCCTATTACGAGTGAATTGTTATTTCTTTAATTAAAGTACGGTGAGATTTTTGCATCCCTCAAGCTATTTTTCATTCCCCTCTGATTTCTCCTCAGATATATAAACCTTCTCAGATACACATATGAGTTGGAAACTAAAAGCATACCCTCACTAAACAACAACAAAAAAAAAACGTATTTTTAAGACATATCCTTTGATGTTGTGGTGCTGCATGCTTCCAACACTGTGTGCTAATATAATTTAAAACAAAGCTGTTGTGATTGAACACTTTGTCACCAGTGTAGATGCAGAGTGTTTTTTCACTATTGCTTTCTAAATTCCATCATATCAATGTATTTATGCTAGATTAATCCAGGCATTTTGTTTTAATATTAAGTACTTCCTGTCTTTACAAAATGCCTGCTATATAAAGTGTTGCATTCAATTGTGCAGTAATTGTTTATCTTAAAAGTTGTAATTTTTTAAAGAGATGTCTATTTTTAGAGAAAATATTTTGAAAGTCTTCCTTACTGTGCACACAAAAAGATGCCTTGTACTGATCCTTGAAGAAGTGAATTCTGAGAATTACAAGCCAGACTGGTGATCTCTGAAGGGAGATTTTTTAGCCCAAATATTCGAAGTTTTAAAATAAATACTTTTGCTATTGTAGATGTCCATAGTCAATCCTGTCCTTGAAAGGAAGGGTGATAGGATGGAACCAGATAAAATATTTATAAGTTTGGAGGGAGTGGTAGATATGCATGAGAAAGAGGTGTATGTTTGCTTGTGGCAGACATGAGACCGGGGCAAAAAAAGCAATAGCTTACGATTGTGCTCGAGCAGTCCTAAGTTGCATGTTGAATGGGGACAAATACACGTTAATTCCTGGGGTTGGATGACATTAATAAGACGTTTCATGTGTTCGTAGCGACGGGCCAGCTTGCAAGGTCACCCCCAAATCAAGGAAGGGCTGTCAAAAGGGGATTCTGTTCAGCCTGGTCCCATTGCTGTGGTGTAAACAGGCAGGTTCATATTCCCTGGGCAGAGGGGGAGAGAGCTTCTATGAGAAGAACGAAACCAGCTTTTATCCATGTTGGCATAAAAAAAAATCCTAAGAACTACCATACAAAAATTTGTTTTTAATGAATAGGTTAGTACTTGGGAGCGAGGAGGAGTTGCTCTAGTTTGGAAAAGGGAAGCTGTACTGAAATTTTATAGAGAGCCGTTTTAGCTTCGTCTGTTTTCTTCTTGGTTTACCTTTGAGATAAAAGTTCAGCAGGGCGCTCAATATCAGAATTACTTACAGAGAAATGTCCTCTTAAAAAGATAATATTCATGAATGCTGATCTGGGTTACTCAGACCTTGATCTTTTTTTATTCGTTCTTTATCCCAAGCCATGTCTTACTCCTGTTTGGCAGGTACCTGACAAACTGCACAGTCTGTTTTGCCGCAGATAGAGCCAGGTCAGACCAGAGTAAAAGAGCCTGTAAGCAGAGGTTCAAGCTCCCCTTCCTTGCACAGTTTGACATTTTTGAATGCCTGTATTATGTATTCAGGAGCAGTGAATATCCAGGCTCTTCTCCAGGGCATTTGAGTATTTCTCCATATGGACCTCCAGCAGAAAAGATGGGAAACCCATAAGGGTTTGTTTACTCTTAATAGCCATTTATTGCAACTAGTCTAGTCTAGCAACTAGCAGAAAAAGTTGCTTGGATTCCAGTGAGTTCAGTCTCAGCCTACATACAGCCACAAAGCAATCTATTTTCTGAGGAAACCTAGATTTTTATATAAACCAAAAGAAAATAGCTTTTCTGCGTGTTTCTTTACCAGTTGTGTGTGCTATATTCATGTGACAGTGGAAGATCATTCATGACAGCAACCTGCAGGTATTGCAAGTTTCTTTGAAATGTTTTATTTCTTTATAATATAAAATTATTCCTTTCTAGCCAGTTTCCGTTGGCGTTTCAGTTTTGCCTACCTGAACTCGTATCCTTTCTGGCTAAATTCAGCTGAAGTGCTGTTTCCCTCCCTCTTACCTTTTCCTATAGGAAAACCACTCCGAGAATGCTACTAGCAGTGAACACGCACTCTATCGAGAACTGCTTTTGTCCATGTGCACCAGTAGAATTATGCATAAACTTTGGTGAGCACAAATCCCACCTTGTGCAGATTTTCATATATTTATGCATATCCAAATAATCCAAAAATGAAAAGATGGTGGCCAGTCTTACTTAAATGTTGTGGGTAGCAAAGCACAACCCTACACCAGACACTGGTTTTCACTTTGTTGCTTTGGCTAACAAGAAAATTGCTTACTGGATTGAGGATGAAAAAAATCTTTCCCTTGTGCAAAAATAGATCTGTCAGGATATGTTTATTAAGTGATTACTATTCAGTGATTGCAATTATGGAGGAAGTTACAACTAAATAATAGAGGGTAGTCTAGATGAGGAAAAAAATATTAGAAAACTAATAAAGCTGTAGACTAAGATATAGCTGTTGCTAAATCTTAAACCAATCTTATAACTTTTGAAGATTTAGCTATTCCTTTTAAACGCCTGAATTTTTAAGTATTGCTAATGAATGCTGTTCTAAAATAGTTACATTTCCTGAAAATAATATTTAGAGAATTAGAACCGTGTTCTCCATATGAACTGTCAGGATTGCAGACTAAGGACAGTGCAAGACACAGAGATCTTAGGAAATAGTCAAAATACCATATTAAAAGGTATTATTCCATCTGTAATTCATGTCACTAAGGTATGAAGTATGACTGTTATTAAGTCACTAGCAAAATCTCACTGAGACAGCAGTGAAACCAGGGCTTAATGCTATGTATATATGAAATTAAAACCTACAATGAGGAGATATTTCTTTAAATTTTATCTCCTAAAGTGAGTCCTCTTGCCAGAAGGCAATATATGAGGTTTTGTTGGTGGCATCTGGCATATTTGTGAAGCCTTGCACTTGTACCCATTAGATATAAGTTACCTCTTCTTGCTTTCAGGCAGGAAGTGGCCGAAGGTCATAGTCAAGGAATTTGAAAATACAGGTACCGTGTTGCAGATTAAGACCACGGCAGTGACTGTCTTTTCTGTTTCTGTTCTGTTCTTAATGGAAGCGTGTCCCCTTTGAGGGTGCAGATCGCTCGCTGCGAGGCGAAGCCTGGCCGGGGTGCTCTGTGCTCTGCCAAGGGGCTGCTCGTACCGCCCGCGACACGGGGGTCACCTGGCTGTCCCCCTCTGCCCTCCACCGAGTCCTTGGCCTCTGTGCTGAGGTTGTCAAGCAGTAGGGCATGTTCCTTAGCAAACAAGGGATTTGAAGTTCTGTCCTTAGTCTAGTACTTTCTGTTCAATGTTTCCATGAATAAGTAGGGCCTGGGATAAAGATGAAAGATTTGAAGGAACAGAGATTCCTTAATCTATATAAAGGCAGACTCGTGGGAAATGATTTAAAGTCTTCAGATACATGAAAACCTGCAGGAAAAATGAAGTGCTTTCCGTGTCTGGGTTGAGGAAGATGAGCAGCTTGGATTTCAGTTGCAAGTGGGGAGATTTAGGTTTAGTAGTAGGAAAAAATGGAAAATGGAACAATAACTAATCAACTGGCATAGACGAGTCTGGACCAGTTATGGGATCAGCAGCAGCAGAGCTTTTAACAACAGTTTAAACATGTCTGTGAGGAATAGCATAGAGATAATGGATCCTGCTGGGTTGCCCAAAGCACACTTCATAGCCATCAAACCAGGTAAGATCTCTGCCAATTTGATTTTTAATGGAACTATGACCCAACACATAGATTGGATCATTCTGAAAGAAAGAGCAAATATTACACCATGTAGGTGAAGACTTCAGATCTCCTGCCTTTGGAGTACCAAGACACTTCCAATTGAATACGAGGTAGATAGTTTGTTTCTGTTTTCCCAGAACAACGTTTTTCCCAAGTGTTTTGGCATGAACATCTATTTCCAGCTTTAGACATGTTCCTTCTTTTCTAGATGGGAAGGAATGCCACATACCAAGTACACAGATTTAGATTTTTACATTATCATGAAGTCAATAACCTGCAGAAAGATTTGTACGGCAGTATTGTGTTATCTTTGGACACAGCAGGATATTTTTGTCCCATGATAATGCTCTTTGTGTCAAAGATTTTTTTTCTTCTACTGATTTTTCATGTAATTACAACAGTAATGATTCAAAGATGAGGCAATTTTCAGGAGAGATGGAAAGTGTGTGGGAGGAGACGGTGGAAAGCCATCGTATCTGACAAAGAGCAATTTAGAAAGACTTAGATATATTAGACTTCTGCAATGCATTTCGAACTTAAAATTAATCTATAGCCGTTTATACCTTACCAAATATAAAAAAAATCTTTCTAGCAAAAACAGCAGAGTTTTAGATGGCATGCTGTGTGGAGAGAGCAATGATTTTTTGTCCTATTCCTAAAAAAATGTGCAGCATATTTGGGCCACGACCACTATTCATTACTGACCATTAGCAAAATTACAGTAGTGTGTATAAGGAAATGAACAAAACATTTAGCAACTTTGGCTGTTTCTCTATCTGCAAATTCAATTTCCTCATTCTTTGTCATACAGTCATCGTCTTGTCTTTACACTTGGTAGCAGGTCCCTTGAGATGCGTATCCGTGCTGCAGCTTCTAAGTGCGGGGTGTCACACTTGGGGTTTGAGTATCTTAAGATGGTTTCCCCTCATGCTTCTCTTCAGCAAAACAGAGCAGTAGCAGATACTGCGTGAATTAGTCTGAGAGGTTCTCAACGATTCCTGTCATTTTTCTGCATGTAATTTACATTTTAATTTCCATCTTGCAAGTGGAGAGAGGTAGGTAGAAATTTCCTGTATAAAGTGGCATTTTGCTGTTTCTTTGACCTCGGAATAGTCATTTTGACATTGATGGTGTGGTGTATTTATTTAATGCTGTTGTCTTTGTTAAATCTTTGCACGTGCTTACACGTGGTAGTTATTCCTCTTTGATGAGGGAATATCTTCATCAAAAGAAGTTAAGTGTTAAGGGAGCTAGAAAACTGAGCTGAGATCTTAAGCGAGTTAAGAATGGAAGAAGCCCGGATTAGGGGATCCAGTTTTAGCCCAAAGTCAGCTGAAACTTCTTCAGAACTTGTAGTATTTCAAGTGTTAACATGCATTGATTTCACCTTCTTGTAGAAATCAAGATCTCTATTATTCCACACTGATTTCTGAGCTGTAGCTACAGCTGATATTCCTGCTAAGTGGGGAGGCATGGACATAATCTAGCACAGTAAGCAGAGAAGCATGTGTGTTCCCATATTTCATCTCTTATTATGTAGCCAAAAAGCAAGCAACTGTACTAGTGAATTATAGGAGTGGGCATCCCGTCCAACATCCCCGTGCTCAGCAAAAGTGTAAGTACCCTGTAAATAAGCACTTGGAAAGTACCTCTTGGCAAGATGAAGCTTTGTGTCTTTGTCACCTACCTGAGTGGCTGGGGTGCTTGTGGGTTTTTGTTTTGCGTTTCCTTTCCTCTCTGCTTCTAATCTCTGAATCAGACCTCTTGGCTATCGTTCCCAGGTTGTCCGCTGTGACAATAACCACTCTTGTTTCTCCTCTTGATATTAAATTCTGCTTCTAATTTTTAACTCTCTTTTAATTCCTATCCCCCTACTGTAAACATGATTTGCTCCTTTTGCATTTCAGACCTGAGTAAATTCACTAAACAATTTCTGTAGCACCAAGGTACCCAGACCTAATATATGTATCATAATTGTGTGTGATATAATATTTCATTTTGAGTATATATTCTGCTTTATAGAGATCTGTATACAGGGAGAATGTTTTGAGTTTCAGGGAGGTGAGAAACACTATTCATTTGTAAATCTGACCGAGGGCAGCTGGGGATCTTTGCAGCTAAAAGGGCAAGTTTATTCTCCAGGAGGAGGTTTCCTGTTTGTGTTCTTTGCCGAGGGCTCCCTGGAAATGAGTGAAATATGTCACAGTGCAGGGTCAGACCATTGAGCAGCTTTTCCCTTTCTCTGTGTATGGGATATATGCAGAACATGACTTTATTTATTCCCTTGCTAGCTCCAAAACGTTAATGAGGGTATTTTCACCAGCGCTTCCTACGCTTTGTCTGGTACTTCAAAGATTCCCCCAGCATCTGCTGGCAAATGATTTTCCTACTTAAAATCACATTTCTTCTCCTTTTGGAGGACCTTATATGTGAGTTACATTGATTTTCTGGCCAATTCTTGAACTCCTAAAAGACTGGGAAAAAAGTGGGGAGGGGGGCGATCGATGAACCTGCTGCTCTGACTTTGGAAAGGGCAGAGCCGGTTTTGCTGTTCGTAGGAGTATTCACAGCAGCAGGCAGGCTTCTCTTGTCCCAGAGATAATGTTTTTGCTGTTATTTTGTACCCTGTGGTGTCAAGAACAGCTTCAGCAAGTGAGTGAATTGCACAGGATTGCTGGATGCAAAAAATAACAAAGACACCGGAGTGCTTGTCAAGGGTTGGTGAGACCGATCGTATCGTGATAGATAAGTAATATAAGATCTTGGCAAATACACGTGTACATTCCTTAGGAATAAATAACTACCGAAGAGAACAATACCTGCACATCCTTTTGAGGACTGCAATTAGTATCCTCTTTAAAAATCTTTTCATTAGTCCCTTGCATGCTTGCTTATACATCCTCCAGATAGAACTCTTGTCTTTAATGTCAGTTTAACCTCATCTTTTATGCTTGCATATGCAGGTAGGGCCAAATGTGTTTTATCCAACAGCTACAAACTCTGTAAAACAAAATAATAATTTTCAGCTTTTTGGTGTATTTTTTTCTCCAGTAACTGCACGGTACTGAATTCACACGAGAGTGTGGTAGAAGTTAGAGACCTGTTTTCCTAAGATACTTGATGGTTTTGAACTACATTTGATTTTTTTTTTTTTTTGAATATTGTATTAAAAATATTAGTGTCAGAGAGAAAAGGAAGGGGGGAAAAAAGGTCTGTGTAGCATCTCTGAACTGTCACTTCAGGATTTTCCTGTGTGATCTATTTAGGGCTTGGGGGAAAAAAGCGAAACTTTTGGCATCTTTTTCTTTAAACTGTCAGTTATCTGCTGTGTAGAAACTACTCACCAGGACTGCAGTGCATACTGATGGTGAATATTGATACCTGCTTCTTGCACAGCGCTTTCTAGAGGACCCCTCACTAATACCACTTGTTTAAAAACCTTAAGTAACAAATGTGGGGGCTTGTTCAGAATGCC
Organism: Rhynchotus rufescens; assembly: GCA_032273925.1. NCBI lineage: Eukaryota > Metazoa > Chordata > Aves > Tinamiformes > Tinamidae > Rhynchotus > Rhynchotus rufescens. Next base: position 24,222 of record JAVCKT010020243.1, on the reverse strand, counting down.
AGTCAGGGGGTAGCTCTGACCTGACCCATTCTTCTTGAACAAAGTTATTAAAAACTTTGTGTTACTGCCTTCTTTTCTCCCATCCTATCCCTCTATCCCTGTTCTGACCTCCTCATTAAATGTTTATTAGGATGACCTTAGCTTCTGGAAATACTTCCCACAGCCGCCGTGTATTTCTTATTAGATCAAGTTCTACACACCCCAGCAGAAGGCAAGTATCCTGGTGGGAAGTCCTTGTGTAACGTGGTATTTCTGATGTAATTAGGTAACTGAAATGTCCTGGATATATGAGTGTTCTCAAAGGTGCTCATCTCTTGGGTTATGGTCCTTGTTCATGTCTGTATTGAATGTGCAGAAGAGTGTAACACGTTTTATTCACATGTAACTGTCCCATCTCATTCTGAGTTATATTCAAAACACATCCATGCAGGGTAGACAGAGGCAAAACAGTATCTGTTTATTACTGTAGCAGCAGTTCACAGTGGTATTACTGAACACCTGGGGACAAGTGAGATGTGAGAATTTAAGGTTCCTGTATTGGCCCATTCTCTCTTCATTCAGCAATAAGATTAGAGCAGGTCTGGTTCCCTCTTCGGAGGTTATCAAATACAAGAGCTGCTCCTGAGCGCTGGGTCCTGCAGACTTACCTTGGCTGTTTCAGTGCACTCAAATACCTCTGCTGAAAAGTTTGTGATGCAAAACTAGTAACTCTTGCTTTAACAAAAACTTCAATGTCTGCTGGACCCTAACATCATTCCTAATGACCATCAGGCAGGTGAGACGTGCCTGTCTGCTTATCCGAGTCACAGCTTGCCTCCCAGTCATTCCAATACACAGCTCCCATTGCTTCCCTGTCCCTGCAGTGTGGCAGCGCCCTGACCTGTGCCTGACACCCAGGACTCACTGCAGCTCCTCGTGCTGTTCTGTTGGTTACTGGGAATCATGCAGCGACTCCCAGATGGTCAAGTGTGGAACAGGTTTCGTGTTTGCTCAAACACCGTTTGCATTATGACACCCAAGTCCCACTCGCTTGTATTGCATCCATTATACAACGCCAGTAAAAGGCTGTGCCTTTCCTGCATACCGTAAATAGGGAGCCATAATTTTGAGAAACTGCCTGACGGTGTCAGGGTTTATAGCTTTTTCCTCATCCTGTTGTATTTTTAGTTTCTGTTCACAATATTTAACAGTCCAGCGCAGAGGAGGTCAGTCAGCCCTGCATCACTAGCCTGTGGCATTCTCTTTGTGTGCTGTAAAGCCAGGTACCAGGAAAGCAGCAGCTGCCAGGAGCAGCTTCAGCCTTTCTGCCTAAATATTCTTGGATGATTAGGGTAGAGCTGAACTACAAGAGCTGCTAGTTAATCTTTCATATAATTAAAAATGATCTGCACTTTTAACATTTTAATATATTTTTACTGAAACCCATCTAACAAAAAGATGCATCTCTACTGTATTAATTTCAGTCAATTATAAAATTACAGATGTGATCTTTTAGGTAGATGTTGAAAGGGTGAAGTTATTTATGAGTATGGCAAGTGAGTAAGATTCATAATGAATCTAGAGCACATACATTTTAATTTGCTTTCAAATAGTCGTTCAGGGGATCGAACAGCTAAGCAAAGAAACCACAGTGCTTCATGATGCACTCCCTGTTCTGAAGATAAAAGGGAGGAATAGAGAAACAGTAGCAATAATGGTTTTATTATTTAAGAAATAAGTTTAATAGTCCAATCATGAATTAACATCTTTGTAATTAAAATTAAAGCATTTTATAGTGAAAAATAATATTGGCTTGTGATTTTAGACTGAAAGCAAAGAACAATTAAGAGAAAGATCAAATGAATAAAGATCAATTTAGCAATAACGTGTTTCCCTGCAAAATTATGATTTATTGATCATAAAAGTAGTGCCACATCAAAACGCTGTGATTTTCCGCTTGCAGGGACTCCAAAGCGGCTGCTGGGCTGGTTGTGGAGTGAGTCCCTCGGGAGTGGCCCTGATGGTATTTTTGTGAATTCATTGAGCGCCCACACAGAAAGCCACAAATGATGCCAATTCACCTAAAATCAGAGACATTAGTGCAGATGAGAAAACTGATTTTCTGTTTAAAACCTTAAAACTTTCTGGGAATACCAGAAGGTAGAACGGAGTTCCTTTAGCGTGTTGCCATCGACTTTTCAGCATATTTTAAATATAAACCAGTGTGACTTCTCTGGCTTTCCATTTAATAAAGCAGGGCGAAATGTGTGTCTGTAAGGTTACAGATGACTTCCCTCTGGAATTAGTGGAGGAATTAGTGTTATAACTTGCAGCCTTACGACGGAAGGTAGCGTGACCAAAATTAAGTAGTTAGAAGAAAAGGATGGATGTTTCCATCTTGCCTAATTTATTTTTAATTTGCAGAAACACTTGCTTTTAAACAAGCAAAATAGTATTTTGAGCAGGAAGTCATGGGTCAAAATCATTAGTTAATGTTGAAAACCCAAGGCACAATATGAAAAAAAAATTTTTACAAATTGAGTGATTTGACGACCTATGCATAGGTGGCTTTTTTTGAAGGTAACCTGACAGCAGTACAGGCATAGCAGTGGTAATGTGCCTTTTCTTGTTTCTGATATTTTTGAGAGATATCTTGAGAGAGAAAATCACCGCAAAAGAGTGTGTTAGGAATCTGAAAAGGAAATGAAAGTTGACACTGCTCCCCATGCAGCATTGGTAATAGATAGTTGAGTTGGAAGAAAGCTGTATAGGGACATAGATTTTCAGATCCAATGCATCTTTTTGTTGGTTTCTTTGGAAACTAGGGGGGAAATTGCATTTTGCTACTGCCTGGCTTGGATCGTTATTAATTGATTCTTTATTGTGAAGCCAATCCAAATATACCTTCAGTATGTTCTGTGCACGGTTGAACCTTCTTTGCCAAAATAGAAGCAGTCAGAAATATATTGGATTTAGAGTGGGGGAAAGCTTCCATATTTAGAGAAGCGGTTGTTAGAGTCAAGGTCACTTTGTGTTTGTGCAGGTTGAGGGAAATACCAGGGAAATACAGTGAGCAGGGCTGCACCCGCTGCTGCTGCGTCCCTCCTCTGCAGCGATGCTTCCAAGTCGGACACCTCACACGGGCCAATGCTGCTCTGTAGCGACTGCCTAAGGAGCCGGGAAACAGAAGGGGAAATTAAAGCCCTAGCAAAGTGTGTTCTGGGGATTGCTAAGCATTAGTTGCTGCAGTTGCAGCCTTTCCATAATTGAAATACAGACAGGCCTGGAGAGGTTATCGGTTTTATGAGTTTTCTTTAGAATCCTTTGTTAAAGAGCTTTGTAATAATTTTGCTTGCTGACGTACTGAAGAAAAACGTGAATCAAAATTGGCCAGCCCCGCCCTTTCTTTCAAACAATAGTTCATATCCCTTATGAAAAAAACTTAATTACAGATGAGATACCACTAAGATACCAAACTGTGCAGATATTCTAAAGTGAGTCGTGGAGTTATTAATACTTTCAAACCATGTGAAATGTTGCTCAAATAAAATGAGGATGGTGCTCGTTAAAATCTGATTATTTCCCTCTTCCTTTTAATCTTTTATACGCAGAACATTCAATAAGTAAAGTCTGTCTTCTCCCACCAGTATTTGTGTTTCTAGTTATCATAACTTGAAATGCTTATTACCTGATTGAATAGTATTACTGCACGGGAAGTTCTAAATGTGAAATAATTTTTAAAGGGGAAATATTTATTCATGAGAACTAGAGTTATTTAATATATTCGCCTTCCATTTTAGACTGCATCTAGTAATTCCCCTTTATAGCTGTTCTGCTCTACTAGAGATTTTCTCAGCATTTTTCAGATAAATTGTTGTATTTGTCAAATTGTCTAATAACATGTATACTTCATATCTGATTTCTTAAGCCACGTGTTTCCATTGAGTTTTAATGGGAGCTACCCTTATGAGTTATTTGCATAATATGCCCCAAGGTATAATTTTTTGCTTCATTTTCTGTATTTAGCACTTGAGGAAAAGATACTATAAAAGACATGGAAAGATAATAACAGATGTCAATAGTGTGGTGATAAAAAAAAAAAAATTCATTTATTAAAGATAGTGTTTTACAGGGCTACTGCTGCTGATCCTTTACTTGACTTCAATTGCTTCATTTCAGAATAGGAAATAATTAAAATCAATAAGTTGTTTCATTCAAAACAAAAGCAGGTGCACGCGCTGGAAAATGCACTTTAATGCCCCCAGTTTACTGCTACTCCCATGGACTGGGAAGGCAGCCTTGTGTCATTAAGCCACAGGCTGGTTTTTCCGGTCAGTGCTACCCTGATTAAGAAGGATTTTTGTGAAAGGTTCCTCACCACTTACAAAAATTATTACAGTAAATTGCATAGTCACTATGCCTGATTAAACATATTCCCAGATAGGTATTTGCTTTGAAACCTAAAGCTGTTCCAAGGCTCACTTTGCCTGATTAAACTCAGTAGAGTCGACCTGCATCCATGTGCACGGAGAGGCCTTCAACCACCATTTTGCTGTTGCAGGGCGCTCATCTTAGGGAGCTGCGGAGCAGGGAGGGAACCGGAGCCGCGCGGAGGCCGCTGCGGCCTGGCGCGCGGCAGAACCTCTCACCCGCCGCTCTAAACTGCTGCCCTTTCCGTAGGGTGCTCAGCAGCTCTTGTAGCCCACTGCTTTTCTCCGTGGTGATCCAAGTGTGGGCAGCAAAGCCTAGTTAGTGTCTTTCCAGCATGCTCTGAACTCCCCTGTGGCAGCTCTGTGGGCAAGAACTGGGGAAAGATGCTGTACCCGATGGAAATGACTGGAAATGGGCAGAATATAGTATAATTTGACAACAGATTATATCATATGTCAGTTATAATTTTATGTGGGCTCTAAGAGGAAAATAATGCAAGTCTTCCAAGTAAACTTATGTTTTGGTTATTTTCCCTTGAACAGTTTAAGAATAATTATTAACCTTAATTATAATCTAGCTGTCCCCTTCACTAATGTTAGATTTTTTTTAATTGGAAATGCTTTTTCACCGATCTTTTGTTTTTAAAAATGTTTTTAATAATGTTATATTTGCTTTTCCCTTTTCTTTGTTTTCTTTTTGGTTTTTATTTTCTTGGTGATCCAGGGGTTTGGTGCCTTTTCACCCGGGATGAATCGGGGGCACCACGCGCTAATCTGACACACTGATCATTCCCTTCCATTACAGCAGAGAGACACCGGCAGAGCAGGCTCGGCTGCTTTTTCCTGCTCTCTCAGACATTACGTTTCTCTTCCCTGGAGAACCCTTCCCAGCAAACACGTCCCATTATAACTAACAACATCCTGCCTATCCCCGCATGCTTTAAAAACTGTGTCAAACACAGATGCAGGGCAGGGAAGTTAAAAGCCTAGTTGGTCTTTCCTGGTAGCTTCAGCTGAGAAATGGAAAAAAATTCTGTGTCTCAGCCTAAAGCTGGCCTAGATAGTTGTTTCAGAGGATTAAGGTCATTTCTAGAGAGGCCAGGAAAGGAGGAGGACTGTGAGTTGCCTGGTGGTGAAGTTTTTAATATAACACAAGCAGCACTTAGAGCTCTTCACCTTTAAATTCCTCCCAAATACTCATTAAACACTCTAGGCTTTCTTGGAGGTGAAATGGTGAGATCAAAATCAATATTTCAGATTTATTTAGTATTTAAATATCAAGGTATATGGCTGTGTTTGAAGGATTATCAGATTTTTCTGTACTGCTTATTGTTCTTTATTGTTTAGGCAGATCAAGATGTACCAAACAAAGGAAGTTATCCTGGGCTTTGTCTGTGCATGTGGGATTAAAAACAGGCTAAACTAGTACTAAAAATATATATTTTTATTTCTTTTGCTTTTTATTGGTTATATGTGCGGTTGATACATCATGAAAAACAGGACAAATGAATGATATTATTCGTGAGCTTCTATATATTGAAACGGGATGCAGAAAACGTCTAGCACTTTAAAATGAAAGGCACATGTACATGTAATGTTTTTTATGTAGTGAAATATCCATCTTCTGTGCTACATCTGCCAATAGCCCACCATGCACAAATATTCACATAACTCAGGATGTATTATTTATGTATTTTGTTTTGTTTTACATACGTTGTCTATATGGTGGAATATTTCTCCCGTGACATGGGCATTATTTCATCTTTTACAAATCCATTTAAAGTCCATAAACTCCAGCTCTAAAAACAAATGTATCTCATGCTTGTAATATTCAAAAATCCATTCCTTGTTGTCACTTTTTAATCCTGCTTTTCATCATGACACGTTTCCCACAAGCCAGAAAGGGTGTGAGAAGCACTGAGTGTCTTTCTGTCTTTCTGTCTTTCTGTCTTTCTGTCTTTCTGTCTTTCTGTCTTTCTGTCTTTCTGTCTTCCCTTCCTTTTGATTTTCCTTTGGTAGCTGAAATGTTTGGATACTCTGGTCTGAAAAAATGTATGGGGTACTGCCATATTTTGGAATTTGTGTAGTGAATGCTTTAAGAAGGCCAATGGCAAAATATAATACCTAGCTCCATAGGCCTCTTCATTCTAAAGGGATTGTAAAATTCTGTACAAATTAAGGTATAGATAATCCTAGAGCATATTATTTTGTAACACAGTGATGGGGGAAAATGTGCGTTTCTATTAAGGCTTCTATTTATTCTTTTAGTACAGATAGCCTACACAGTTATCCAGGATCGACACATCTCTACGTTCTATGCTAAATTAAAATATTTTTGTAGACATTAATATCTGATGGATAGCAGGTAACTATATTGTAATAATGCCTGAGAAAAATGGTGTTCCCTGTCCTGAGAAATAAGCCTTAGGAAGCCTAAAACTGGTCAGACTGTAAGGAATGCAGCTTGGAAGGGAGTTGATCTACTCCAGCCTCCTGCTCAAAGCGGGGTTAGTTCCAGATCACTCTGGTCCGTGGACTTCAAGGCAGACATCCTACAAGCCCCGTAATTGTATCTTAGACAGGCTCTTAGTCACCACTGAGCACCACAGCTGGGCTTGTCCTCTCCTCTCTGCTGGTTCTCTCATTTGCTTTTTCAAGTGTTCTCACCTGTGCCTTGCAGGATTTGCAGACATCCTGTTCTCTCACATCCTGGGATTCAGGTAGGATTAAAAATATTGGTGTGAATGGGTAAGTACTGGGCAAAAGGAAACAGTTTTGTTTTGTGGTCACTGTTAGTGCTGGTTTGGCGTGTTAGGGTGGTCTGATTCTCTTCAACACCTCAGCTGCGTGGCTGTAGATCTGTTTGTTTATCAAGGGAGTTACAGACAAAGAAATTCAGTGTGTACTTGGAGCAGAAAGTGCATCATGTGCTGTAGCTTTTTATATGTAACTTGTTATTTATAGAGTGAAGAAATGTATTGTGTAGTCTTGAGTTGGCTTCTAAAACATCTCCCCCTCCTACAAAGATAAGATCAGCCTTTGTCAGCTTAGCAGAGCTCTCGACCCCAGTTTTCATTCTTGTACCTTAGGCAGTCCTTTAGATATCCTGAGCCTGGGAGATAAGCAGGGCCTTGAACTTGATTTTGAATTTCTTTATGAAGCCAATGGCAAGAGAATTAAAATAATAGTTGATGTGCTTGTTGCTGCTGAGGAGACAGGCTTGGCTATTCACGCAGCTGAATTCAGCTTAAGCCCTTATACATTGCGCTGCTGAAGTCAAGGCATGTAGAAGGGAGTTTAAATTATCATCTTAGCATGGAGTGGTGCCTTGCAGTCCTTGCAGATCAGGGATGGAAAACAGCACAGCTTGTGTTCGCCCTCCATGGGAGACTGGTGAAGTACATAGAAGCAAACTTCACAAGCTCTGAAGCTAACGACGGAGCTGACAACTGCGAGCGGGTGTCCCCCTGAAAAGCCAAAGTTGTGCCAGGCTAGAGTTGGAGCAAGATTAGTTTTAGTGGGATGTTACAAAATTGTTTGGAATTGGAAAATGAGATACCAGTGGTATTTGAATTAAACAGATATATGCAAGGGTTGTCTTGCTGTTGAACAGCCAAGCTAGTGCCAGGCTGATGAAAGGAAATCTCAATTTCCTTTTTGTTGGAATTTTGTTGCTGCTTTCAGATGGGAGAAGCGCTGATTTTCCTAGGCTCGTTTAGCAGTCAACAGGGGCTGTAAATGCAGCAGCAGTTTCTATTCTAAGGTATCTCTGTTTTTTGTCATGCCTGGTAGTCAATTAATACATAGAATCCACGGAAAGCCTGCACTTTTCTGAAGAACAGCTGGTATGTGATCTTTAAATACTATTTGAAGGGCCTAGATATAGCAGACTGCCATGAACCTGGATGCTGTACATCAGCTGGTTGGAATCCATGGAATTCTGTTGCATTTGGCTGTGCTTTATCAAGGTGAGCTAACATCCTGCCCTCAAAAGATGTGACTGAAAAGGCTGGGGAGTGAGCCCGCTGAGTAGAGGAGGGTGCAGTCACAGCCTCGCGGCGCAGCGGTTCCTTGGCCTTCTCCGTGGTTCCGTCCAAGCGGTGCCTCTGAGGACACTGGTCAGGTTGTGTTAGGCCGTTATCATTTGCAGGGTGCTAGAAAAAAACATGTTGTGCTCACCACAGGTTTAGAGACCTTGAGTCAAGCTAAACCTGTGAGCAAAGCAGAGGATTCCTTCCAGTGTTTAATGCTTAATTATGAGTGTCCTGGCGATTCAGCTTCATGTCAGTTCTTAGCATTGCTTTAACGTGATCAGTTTCATGTCAGGCCTTAGCATTGCTTTAATATGATTGTATTTATGCACACCTTTAACTTATCAGAAAATATCTGTTTTGACTGTGGCTTTTATGCTCCCTGCTGGTCCCCAGAGATTTTGTTGCTTAAAAATATTTTCTGAGAAGTAAAACCTAGTGATTGTGAGTTTCCTTTAAAACTTAAATGGAAGGACTCCTGGATGGCCTTTCAGCCTTGAAGACAGCTAGCCAAATGACATTGCAGTCTCCCTTGCTCATCCATTGAGACATTCAGAGTGCAGAAGCACATCTGCATCACTCGAGGGATTTCCATCAAATGAGATGTCTAGGAGTTCAGAGCTGTCATAGTAACAAGCGATCCTGCCCTTATCGAGCCTGATCTTGTACTTCTAAAATCTGCAGATTCTTAGATTATAAGGAATTAATGCCTCCCTCAGAGGCAGCCTGGTGAATATAGGATTTTAGATGCTCATCATGGAGCCAGGTGCACGGTGCAGCTAACCTCCTAAATTTCAGCTGCCATCCTTGTTCAGAAGGAGAATCTCCTGTGGAAGGCTGGTGACACAAGGCTATGAAGCTGTTTTGCCTTAAGTTTCTCTCACTATTCCCTTGCTGGATCACATTTTTCAGAAGGGAAACACAGGCTGTATTTGCAACTTCACTGAATTAGGTTCGAATTTGAATAAACGTGGCACTTTGCCATCTCCTCTGGCAAGCCTAGTTTTTACTCAGAGTGCAGTGCAGATTAACAACATCCTTTGTGCTGCCACTGCATGGGCATCATCCCAAATGCTGCTGCTGTCCGGGCTGTGCGGATGAGATCCATGGACGTTCTCCATTTTCAGGACAGGCCCAGCCTCCTGCGTTCAGCAGTGCACCCAGACTCTCATCCTTGCCTAAACTTCTCAAATTTGCAAATGCCCCCTGCCTGCAGGACACACTGCATTCCTTCCTGAAACTTTATTTTATTTGTTTCAAAAGCTCAAATTTTCTGGCTCAGATGGCTCACACTTTGCATATCCCCAAACTTCAGAGTCGACACGTAGGGTTTTTTGTTTATTCACCTGGTTTCCTCAAGTCTCATGACGACTGCAGAGCCAGCTCCACGGTGTCCTCTTTTCTCTGCCTGGCTGCTGGCAGCTTGAGGGAGTCGCTTGGAAAGCTGATGGCAGCAGCAGCAGCAGCTGTGTCCCCAGGGAGACCCTCAAGGAGTGTCTTCCCCTCAGGAAAGTCACAGAGGTCCATGGGCTTGAGTCACTCAGGCTGAGCCAGGCTCAAACAGGATGTGCTGCTGGGAGAGGCCCCACGTTAGCAAGGAGTGTCACCGACCCTTCTAGATTTTCTTTCATCTCACATTTCTGTGATCTGTTTTGCAAAAATGAGCTTTCTCTCCACCCCACTTTTCTGCCTATGTCTTATGTTCTTTTTCGTCAGGGAGATAGGTAAAGACAAGTGAACGTATTTCAGCAAGTGATTTCTCTTGAGACTTCTTTCTTAATTCCAGCAGTTCCCCTTTGTGTGAGGTTTATTTCTCTTTTAAGCAGACACACATATATCTTTCTACCATTTTTCCATTTTGTTTTTAAACCTAGATGTTTTCCCAGTTTGTATCTTTATGAAAGACATACGAAAGAGAGAAATTGCATAGGTAAATAGTAAATAGAGTGCAGTTAGAGGAAAATTGCATTATGGCCCACGTACCTGGGTAATTCAGAGAACTTTCCTTACTGTTATAATTGCCTGCTCTGTAAGTAGCAGAGTAGAGGCAATCAGAATTCTTGACATTTCCTTCTTGGCCTTCTTAGTCTTCTCATTCTTCTTCTTCTTTTTTTTTTCTTTTTTTTTTTTTTTCTTTCAACCTATTCAGTAAATTCTGGTAAGCCCGGTCTGTTGTAGCTTTAACTCAGGCACATGTTCATCACTCCCAATCTGTAAACCCAGTATTTGCTTTTGTTTATTCTGTCTTTTTCTTCATCTGAAGTCCAGATTAATAAAATACTTAGAGTATTCAATAATATTTCTTTAAATGTGTGCCCTAAGAAAGGGGACAAAAAGAAAAGCCACAAGTGCAAAAGCCGCAGCGCTGCCGGGGCCGGGCTGTGGTGGCATCAGGCCTCGGGGTTACGTTGGAAGGGTGAGTTAATCCTTAAGAGTCCATCAGCCTTGATGACTGCCCTGCTCTGATATCTCAGATATTATTTCTACTTGGCTCTTGGCCCTCCCTGTCAACCACTTCTGTACTGCGCTATGTGTTAGTTACAAGTTCAGTTTAGTTGAAAAATAACTTGTGCCTGCCTACCGTGTTACTGTGGGTCATTTTTTATTTATATGACCTACCTCTGGCAACTAAGCCCATTGGGCTTTGGAATTGAAGGATTAAGAATAACAATAGCAAATAAAAAGCATAATTTTATTTTCAATGTTGCTAGGTACTTGATGTGCCCCTTGCATTATTTGCTAAATAGCCTTAGGCGTACCAGCAACTTACTGAAGGAATGAATGGAAAATATGAAAACAGTGATTATCTTACAACATCCAAAATTAAAAGGCTATTGTCATTTCTTGTTTTATGTCTTTTCTCTAGATTCTGTAGGCACCATCCTATCCTCGACTACTTTTATTTACTGCAGTTCTGTTGTTAACAACTGTCATGAGAGATTAAATGAGATTTAAATGTAGCTCATGTTGTATATCTTGTTTGAGAGCAAAAGACTTTCCTGTACAATAGGCTCTGTATTGCAGGGCATCTTTGTCCACTTTATCCAGTGTCCATTGAAGTCAGTGAAAAGACTCCTTGGGCTGCCAGTGGGCATTAAATAAGGACCTAAACAATGGAAGTAGACAAAAAGATCAACGAGATTTTTATATGAGTCTGGTTCTCTATGCACAAACGGAGTGGAGCCTAAAATGCACTGATGACTCTCCACTGCGCTGCTACATGCTGGTTGGGCAGCACCTTTCCCCTCCGTGTCGCCCAATCCCCCTTTTCCCCTAAAACAAAAGGCTGTCAAGTCGTACAAGTTTAGGAACAACACAGAGATCAGACTTGTCTGTCAGAGAGAACATCTTCTGACTTCTCTTTCCCTGGCTGCCCTTTTCTTTTCTCCTTTTGCAAAGGGACTGGCCCCGTGGTAACTGGTGGTTCTGGTGATTAGAAATGGAATTAAGATTTACACTGAAAGCAGAAATGAGTCAAAGAATATATCTTTATATTCATAGTGCTATAACATTGTGTGAGGCTTCTAAAGTAACTCGTGTGTAGGAAGATCTATATGTACCTAGATAGAAGCATATATGTATTTTGGCGTACATTGTGTTTGTAAATATCAGTGAACTAGGTAGGTACAGAGTTTATCCAAAATTGAATGTGTTTTCCGTATATTATTGCATATATCCTGAGAGTTAATTTGCTGAGATCAAATATGAAATTATCGCCTTAGAATTTAGTCCCAGAATATTTTAATTCTATTATTGATCCATTACTACTGCAAACAAGCACCATATTGATTTTGTTTAACATTCATAATGATTCTGCAATCTTTTTGGTTAAAGTCTGCTTTTCTTAACTCTTAGGTGATTTTTGAGCACATGAAACTGAAGAAATGATAAGACTTATATTGGCCTACAGGAAGCAATAGACTTTGTTTTGCTCACACTGAACACTGCAGCTGTGATATTTGTTTTTTTTTCTAGATTCACTTTTTTTTCCCCATTATGTATTAGTATGTCTGTATTGTGTCTTGGTATTTTGCCATGAGAAATAATAAGACATTAGGGTTTTTTTTATTGCTACAGCACTTTCTAGGCCCAGTCGTGGACTGTGGCCATGTACACGACTGGTACTCTTATTCATTTGCTTGCTGCACCATCCATGGTAGCTCCTCTTCATCGTTATACTGTGTATGGACTGGAGGGACTTGTCTAATTCATTCCTAGAGCAAGAAAATCCGCCGTGTTATTACAAAGATACTGCACTTTTTTTTTCCGTGAAGTCACAGATATCCATGTTTTTATCCTGTATTCACCAGTATTATGCGTCACCAGAGATGCTTTCGTCGCAGGGGCTGCGAGGGCACATCGTGCATTGGAGGGCCGGGAGGGTGTGAGGCAGTTGGCGTGTCCTGAGCTACCGAAGTTCAGAGGTTCAGAGCTGTCCTCAGCTGGTTGTGGTGGGTCAGCATTCTTATCACATTTGCCACTGTAGGTATGCAAGGATATTGGCTTGCTAAGAAATAGCTTCTTTAAAAAAAAAAAAAAAAACTGTAAAACTGTAAGCAAGTTAAGAATATAATAAGTTCTTTGTACAGGGAGGAGCTGCAAGCTCTGTGAAAAGCAGTAAGGAATCGGTTGTGTTATTCCAGTGTAGTCGCATATTTGAATAAGATCTGAGATGGAGAGGAAGTAAATCCAGGTATTAAATACTAGCCTTCGTGTTCCGAAATGGTAAGGTTCTGGAGGTTGTTCTGTTAAGTGACTTTTTTTATAAAGCACCTTGGGATCTCCCATGGGGAAAAAACAGTTGATGTCCGTCTGTATTAGATTTGGAGATAGCCAATGTTTAGTTTCTCCTTGTTCTTTACCGGTCTCTTCCATGATTCCATTTACAGTATATGAGTGCCAGGCATTTGATCTCTCTATGGTACGGGGAGGGATGAATATTACCATTTTGATTTTGAAGTCTCATATTCTGATGGCCCCTTGCAGTGCTAAGCTAGTCGTGTATTCCTGAGGCAATATTGAAAAGAATGCTGATTTTTTTTCTTGCTGTTTTTAATGGTAAACATATATGTGGCTGCGCGCACACATCCTGATCACCAGTCCTGTAGGCAAACTGGGCCTGAAGGGGAAGGAGGCTGCGCCAGTGTTTCCCCTCCAGCAGCCATCTCAGCAGGTCCATGCCGAGACATTGCTGGAAAAGTGGGAGACGCCTGCACTGCTGTTGCCCATGCTGTTCAGTGAATAAATAGGCTGTCAATCTAGCACTTTAAACAAGCACTTCCTTCTTTTTTTGAGCTAGCTTTTTGACATTTTCCATTAAGCATACTGTAATAGAAAAGATGAGTGGAGTTTTTTCTACACACAAGGAATAGCAACCTGCCTGCTTAGCGTGAAGAGCCCTTTTCTGCACAGCAGCTGAGTGCTTTGCACAGCAGTGAATTACTCTTCAAGGTTAGATTTTGATAGCCCTTCTCCTCGGTTCTGGGGGCTACTCGCTTTAGCTCCAGTGCTCTATGAGGGAGCCCACAAGACGGCTAGGAAGCGGTACCCAACTCACTGTGAGTTAGGGTTGCAGAATGAGCACAGGCTTTAATGGAGATGCTGTCTGCCACGCACGTGGTGTTTGGACACGCTGCGTATTGTCTGAGCATTGTCTGGTGTTCAGACACGTCTGAGTATTCAGACATACAGTTTCCTGTGTTCCTGCCCCTGTCGGGAACACTGAGCAGCAGGTTAGACCCTGGTGGTTCCTAAGGTGGGTGCTGCTCAGTGCCAGATCCCCGCGACGTACATCCATGGCACGAGACACCCCAACGTCTGTGTGCAGCGCGTGTTCATCAGTGCTCCTCAGTGAAGAAAGTCTTCAGTATGGATAGTAGACTCAAAACTTAGTGTTTATGAAGTAGATGGTAAGGGAGATGATTTGACTGTAGTTAACGAGCTTTAAGAATAACTTGTGACCTACCAGACTATAATGTCTCAATTTGTCTGGAGAAAGAAAGGCCTCTGCAAGCGTGGGTACATGGACGTGTGTGTGCATGCACGTCCACACTAAATCCACAAAATAATAGTTCAAAATGTACTGAAAGCTAAATCCACTAATTTAAGTAGTCTTTTTAAATGAAAAAAAATACGGGAATAATTAGACTCTGCACTAGCCTTTTTCTTCTGTTTCTTTCCTTCCTTTTGATATTTATGTTTTTGAACACCAAGTCTCTCTCTGGACGGCCACAGCTGAATGAGCTCGATGGAGGGAGCGTAGTGTTTCCTAGCAACATCATGTCCGTAGCCGTGGTGCTCGCTTCCCTCTCCAAGCTAAAAGCAAAGTCATGTCCATTAATCCCCAGCTGCACGGAAAACTTTTCAGAGATTTCTCTAGCTCCCCACTGTTCGTGTTTTCATCTTGCTCATATGCTGAAAAGCAAACTGCTACTGTGATTTCTCTCTCTTCAGTGCCTCAGTCTAAAGCCAACTGTGTGTGTATATGCACGTTTAATGTTTGTTTTCCTTTTAAAACAAGTAATTTGTCCTACAGTGTGATGCCTTCCTTTGTACCGTTATCATTTTGGCCATTCAAACAACCTGACAAGCCGAGGAGATAAAATAAATGCCTTGAAAATATATTCCATCTGTTGCAAAGCAATTGTGAGTTTTTACAGCTAAGTAACACAAAAATAACCTTTATTTTGAATGGAAGGAATTCTACGTTTCTGTTTTGTTTTTTAAGTAATAACAGCTCTGAACTAAAGCTTTTAGGGCGTGTTTCTGTATGCTGGTAGGTTTGCTGTGTAAAGCCATCTCGGCCCTGCTCTAAATAACATTTTTTGCAGGTAGGCTGAGGTCTCCGAGGTCTGAGTTCAGCACCATTCAAAAGCACAATATTGTGTTTTTTTTAATTTATTTTTAATGGTAAAGGAGAGAATTCCATCGAAGTTGACTGTGGCCAAGGGCTACCTCTTCCTGTTAAAATTTATACCTATTCCTGTTAAAATGTCCATAGTTGCTCTGAACTTACCAGGTAATAGCCCCCTGAGGCAAGTCAGAAGGGACCTTTACCTCAGGTGAGAGGAGGCGTGTGAGCCTGGCAGGGATGTGAAGCCAGCCCTGCTCTCCCACCGGCCACGTCCTGGATCCGCGGGACTTCCCTCCAGTGTCACCCGGTTACGGGGGAAAGTGCAGGAGGCACAAACTCACCTGGGGTTTTCTGAACAGAAAAGCCCTTTTAGTCAGCCTAAATCAGTGCTTTTAAGGATGTGGCTCAACCTTTCAGCGCTTGTACTAGTATGAAAGACTTGCTAGTTGGAAAGTTGCTCCTGTTCCCTGTCACCAGAGACGAGGGGGCACAAGGCAAGGTCTCCAGTGCTGTATGTTTGAAGTGATGCTGCTCAGAAAAGGAGACTGTTCATTTGCTTTCAGGATGTTTCCCACTGCTGCCTTCCCCCTCACTCCTGATGCTCTGTGCAGGTGCCCCATTAATTCCTTGGGGCTCTAAAAATGTCTAGGAGAAAGGAGGACAGTAGCTAAAAGCGGCAGCGTGAGGTGAGGGTGGTGGCGAGAGGGCTTGCCGAGGGCTGCAGCAAGGCCCCGCACATCCCTGCTCCGGCCGTGGCCTCTTAGTGCTGAGAGAGGGAAGCCCTGCGAGCGCTGCTGCCAAGTCTTCTGCCAGAGAACAGCAGTGAGGGGAATTGTTCCATGGTTTGTGGTGGAGGGTGGGTGGCAGGAGGAGACCGTGCTCCCAAACCAGATAAGAGATGGGGAGCCAACAGCTAGTGTTGTGGCAATTGGGCCTTCCCCTTCCTGCTCAGGCTAGTGAAGAGGTGACGTGAGAGCGCTGTGGCAGGACTAGCAAATCCCCTTTTCAGCTTTAGAGACAAATGAAAGGAGTTTGTGAGGATAAGATGTGATGTGTTTGAAGGGTTACCAAGGTTCCGTGCACCTGGCAGCATGGAATTTGATTTCCTTACTCTTTTTCTCAATGAATATTCACTGAGATCGATTCAGCTTCAGGAAGAAGAAAAGCAAGTCAAGTTATTTGGTTATCTACGGATATTCTATTAGAATACAGAAGCACCAAAGCGGGGTGAATAATTCAGTTAGCAATCCAGTTCTTGATGTATAGTAAGGTTATATCCATAGTCAGTTCAAGTCATTTTGGAGAGGGATGTCTCTTCTACAGTATCTCTCAGCAAATATGAAATATTACATCATAACACAGCTTAGTATTAAGTAAGTAGCTCTTCTTGAGTGACTGCTAGAGAAGGAAGATATTTTTGGAACAGACTTATTACGTGTTTTATATACTTAAACTTTGTGTTTAGAGAATTACGCCCTACATGAACGACACCCTGCAGACTGACATATTTAAGAAGGTTTTCCTTGATGTGTCCAAACACGTACAGAGGGAAAAACACAAGTTTGTGTCAACTGACATTTCTGTCTGATGAATTTTACTCAAAATCTGAAGTTTTTCAGGTTTCTTACAACTTTTATTGTGGCTGGCAGTAGGACTCTTAAAGGCTCAAGTAACTATCCCTTTTCTTTAACCTCTTTTTTAACCCTGGACTTTTGGCTCTGGAGCAAAGAGAGTGTCCCACTGGCAAGACCAGGGCTTTTTGTTTGCACAGTAATATTGTGTGTGAAGTCTGAGTGTGGCTGTGAATAAGTATGTCTTGTACTTACCTTCTTCATTTCTTCAACCAGATGGCTGCCCCGATTTGTGCAATGGCAACGGGAGATGCACCCTCGGCCAGAACAGCTGGCAGTGCGTCTGCCAGACCGGCTGGAGAGGGCCTGGATGCAGTGTTGCCATGGAAACTTCCTGTGCTGATAACAAGGATAATGAGGGAGGTGAGCAAAAGTCTTCTGATTCCCCGTCCCTAAAGAGCACAAGGTTATACACGCTCTCGTCTCGAGTCGTTTTCCTTGAGAAGGACTCCAGTCCTGTGCCCTGCCGCTATCAGGTACTGTTGTTGCGTTCCCTTTGAAACAAATCCGGTTGGGAGAGTTGTGTCCTAGCGGAAAGATGCTGCAACCTGGAAGATCTGCTCCGGGATCACACGGGCTCCCTTCCAGCGTCGATGACTTTGTAGCCAGCGACGTTTACGTGAGCGTTCACGTGAACTGCAGAATAACTTTGTGTGCAAGCATAGCAACTCGTGTAGCAGGATATTTTAAAACATCTTTTCAACTTTGTACCAGAGGCCAGGTCGTGCTCTCATATACACAGTCCACGTATATTTTTGTAGCTTGTTGTCATATTTAATGGTTCATATGTCAAACTCTAAAGGGCGGAGTAAGCTGTGCTGACCAGAAAGGTTCTGAGATGCCAGGCATTCTCTCTGCTGCCAGGCACACCCCCATTAAATACAGGTTTTATTCTGGGTTTACCTTCAGAAATGCTTTTAGTTTGTTTTGTTTTCTGGAGCTTTTGATGATATATTAGTCGATGCTGGGCTAAAAGCATTTCTGATCAGTCGTAATGTCAAGCAAGATCGTTTGGCAGCTTTTCCCTCCTTTTTTTTCAAGTGGCTTTTTTTATATCTGTCTTTGAACTGTCCTTAGTAGGTCAGCAAGTTTTATTCAGGCTGTTTGTCCTCTTTTGCTCTTCATTAAGTGTCAAGCATCACACACAGCTTTCCTCTTTGAAACTCCTTTGCTCTTCTTTGGCCAATAATTAAAGAGCTAAGCTGTTTTTTGTTGATTATTAAGTGTTTTATACATAATAATTCCTAAAACAACACAGAAATAGTCTACTTATTTAAATGGTTGCTTTTCTGGTAAAATTGCTTTGAGATGAGTGTTCTAATTCTGTGATAAATTTCAGCTTGCAGGAGTTGTTCAGATCACGAAACTGAGAGATAGTTGGGTGCATTTGGTTTTGATTATGTGATGCTAAGCACATTTTAGCGTTGTTGGTTTTAATTTGAATATCCACTGTTAGTTCCTTGATTCCAGATTTACATGCAATCACTGCCTGCAGAAATACATAGAGAGCTAGGGCCAGTTCCAGAAAGTTGGAGCTTGCTTTATAAGTGAGTTGTAAAAAGCAAAATGAAATTGCAAAGTTACTTTATTTGGAGTTTCTTTTTTTACCTTTGCCATTTGGTTATACAACAAAACACACTAGACTTGTGTAGCTGTATAAGAAATATAAGTGAATGACTTAGGTCTGCAGGTTGCATCAGCTTTAGAGATAATGGTGCAAAATTTGAAAAGGGATGTCAGCAGATTTTCCCCAAAACAAATGAAATTTGACTACTAGAAGCACTAAAATAAGACGTAGAAGATACCTAAGAGAAATATTTTAAATGGAGATCTGTTTGTTTATGCAAGACAATATTCTACCCTTTCAAAGCACAAGGAAGCAGGGAAAAATTCCTTGAGTAGTGAGATCCTTCAGCTGTTCATCCCAATTTAAAATTGCAAGCCTCTAAAACTTTGCTTACAGAAGGCAGATACCAGCCCACCAAGGTCAAAGAATACATCAGATGTATATGCTATAAACCTAAAGTGCAATATTAACCAGCAGTGCTGTGCGAGGTTGCGAGGTTAATATTTTGGTTGCTCCTGAATTACAAAAGACTTCTAGTCTCTCAGAAGGGTCTTTATTAAACTTTAAACTGTGATATATGTTTACTAGACCTTCGACCTTACTGTGTCTTCAAGAACAATGCATAATGTCACGCAAAGAAAAAACTGTATGTCGTTTTCTAAAGACTAGTGTTACTAAGTGTTGGGTGCAGCTTGTTCTCAGAGCTCATGTTTGAAGGATCTCTGACCCAGACTTGATGGGATAATTTGAGCAAAGTATTTAACTAACAACTGTGGCCTCTACGGAAGCAGCCTTGTCAGGAGTCCTCGTCAGGAAACCACTGAGCTGCTCTTTCTAGGCATTTCTTTTCCTACTTTTTTTTTTTTTTTTCCAGTTAAGTGTCCTTGCCTTATAAAGCAGGTACCTTCCCCTGGTTTTCCTCTGTGCTTCGCAGGACAGGGTCTGACAGTCTTACATGACTGAGCTCAGCAGAACTGTTCCTTTCTGTCCCCAAGACAGACTGTGCCTGTCCTCTATGAGAAGAGCTATCCAGTTTTGCTTCTTTTTTTGGGAACACCCCAAAAGGTGACCTTGTCACATGAACCTAGAGCTCCAGGAGGGGCTGCGACCAGCCTGGCTGGGCTCGACTGAAATGCGGCAGAGGGAAGAGCCAGCGGGGTAGGCTGGGCTGTGCACTGAGTATTGCACCATGCTGGATCTCTCAAAATTTTTGCTCTCTTTTCCCTTCTGTACTGCACTCCCACTTTTCTTGTCCCCTTATATGGATTCCACTCATTTTTGTATTTTTTGTATTGATAAAGGCAGCTCAGTGGCATTATTTCAGATAAATAAAAAAGGGGAGGGGAATATAATGCTAATGTGGTTTTAAATTAGATTGGTTAGAATTTAGATGGAGAGAATAGGTGCTGGCAGCTTTTTTTTAAAAAAACTGAAATGCCCCCATTGCTCATATCCCTCCGCAGATCACGCTTCTCCCTCCAGGCGTTATTATCCGAACTCAAACGGAGCAGGGGAGGAACAGAAACAGCTTATGACGGCTAATGCAATAGACCAATCTAATTTAAATAGAATGCAGTGTTCCTTGTTTGTTAGCAAACTGCTTTTTTTTTTAATATTTTCAAAGTTGTTTCCTTTTGTCTTTGCAGAGGGGGCTGCACGTGTCTCAGAAGGCAATTTTGTCCTTCAGTTTGTTACTGACTACTAACACAACAAAAATGCAGTCGGCGGCAGTTCTGTTTGGCACAGTAGGTTAAAGATAGCAAACAAGAGGAAGTCACTCCAGTATGAATTCTCTGCAATTCAAGAGCAAAATACCTTTCTAAACAAGTTTGCTGTCAGGACGGTGCACTTGACTGATTGAAAGGCTGTTTATTTGAGCTGTCTTAGAGAAACTCATCTCTGAAATTAGACAGAAAGAAAATAGAAAAGGAGAAGTGTCTTCCTGTAATAAGCATTCAGAAAAAAAATGTTTTTAGAGAATTACAAATCCTGTGACTTGATACTGCATCAGGCTTGTGACATTTAAGATAATACAAGTATTTCACAGCACAAAAGCAAATCGTGTAATTTAGCTTGCCTCAACAAGCATTGCCTCAGCAGGGGTCTCTCATTCAGCGCAGACAAAAGATTTTATGAAGTTCTCAGTGTAAGTACCCAGAATAACTTTGGTGCAGAAAGCCTTCCCCGCACGACACTGAGCTTTAGAGCATTTCATGTTGCAAGTACTTGATACCTGTTGTGGATGGGGGACCAAAGTGAGCTCTATAAACTCAAGTATGGCATCTGTATCCAAACTAGATATTAGGTAAGTTTGGCAGGAGCTAACGAGTGCTTATTTGCAGTTTTGCTAAAATTTCACATTAGCCTGTAATCATCTTTACACACATTAACCAGCTTATCCTCCAGCTGTCCTTATGGGATACATTGCTACAATAATACAGGTCTATAACACATGGAGAAGGCAAAGGAAGAAATTCGGTGCCTGCTTATTCCAGAATTTAGAAAACGAGCGGCTGCTGCATAGGTATCCATGTGCACACTGGAACTGAGTGAACTTTTTTTTTATAATTACTTTTAGCTGGGAGCCCCCTGGGACATCTCTAAGTGATGTGTGGTTTGAAGCTGGAGAATCAATAATCTACCGGTGTTCGCAGGTCCTGCAAGACTAGTGAGAGAGGAGTGGATCAGAGATGCTGTAGCGATCGTTTCTTCCAGCTGGCACTCTTAAAGGATGATGTTTTCCCAGCTGCAGGAGCTCTGGGCAGTGCTGGAGTCCTCTGAGCAAGCAAGGAAGAGTGTAGCCGGTAGCTCCACCGGGGTCCTCTTCCAGGGTACTTAAAATCCTGCCAAGGGAGCTTTTTTGGCATTCAGAGGGACACTTTGCTTACAGAAGCCCAGGTTCATTCTCCCCTTCTGCCGCAGCTTGGCAGCTCATCCTAAAACATGAAAATGCAGCCTTGCTGTTTATGGTTTATGGTTCTGAAAGCTTTCAGCTGTGCCTGGGGTCCATTGTAAAAGTCTGTGTTGTAATGGATGTCCTGAGAGCTGAGAGAGAGGCTTTCCAGCTCGGCCGAGACGTGGGCTGGAATGGGACGAGAACGTCTCCTTGTTGTTGACACCAGGAGCTCGTGAGGGATTCCTTTGCCTGTTGCATGCCAGCATAGCTAACAGCAATTAGATTAAGCTATAAAAGTGAAAATTTGGACTAAATACAAGGTAAAGCTTCTGGTAATATGATGGATTTTGTTGTAGAGTGGTTGTAGTGTGGGAACAGTCCTGCATGTGGTTTAGAGCTCAATTAAAGTATTTCGGTGTTGGCAGAGAGAAGGTCTACTCCTCATAATCTGATAGAGCATCTCTAATTCTGTTCACCTTGGGTATATTAATACTACATATAATTAAAATCGGATCATGATAAATTAACTAATTTGCCCTTAGAGTGATCAAAGGCCCTTTTGCCCTCAGGGCTCATAGTAGCTGCTGCTCTTCCCTCTTCCAATTTAATCATCGGTCTGAAATGTTTATTGAAAAAAAAAATATTTCCCACAAATTATCCTTGGAAAGCTAGCAGTTCCTGGAGCTAGTGAAGTGTAAGGTTGCCCTCTGCTGAGCATGTGCTAAGGGTTTTGCTGTTGGAAACGACTTGTCCCCAGCTGGGTGCAGGAAGCAGTGACTCCAGTGGGTCTCAGATCCTCCAGGCTGAATGATTCCAGCTTTTGTCTTGTATTGGTCCTGAAACAAAACGTGCCAGGATATTGGAGAAGATATTGAGAAAACCGTGCTGTTATCCCTGTTCTTCAGTTTCCTTGGCTTACAGCTAGGCTTGGATTTTGAAGGGAAATGAGGTTCTCCTTTGACTTGCTTGGCCTGACCGTGGCAGCATGCGCACTTGTCCGCACAAGGGCCGAGCAGCAGGAGGGGACGAGGCACCTAGGCCCAGCTCTGTACTGAGGGAGGGCAGCTCCAGAAAGGCAGCTCTTGAAAGGCATCATACTTTGCCTCTTGCAATCAGAAATAGATTCACTGGGGAATAAAACTTGACAGTGAGAGGGGCTAAGTGCATTAGTGGTAGAATACATTGCTCTTTCTCCTGTGTCCTATTTAGGCCTGGAAATGATGTTCAAGAGGAACACGATGATAAAGCGATCTTTAAATATGGCATGTACAAGTAGATTATCTTGCTTAAGTGTGATACTTCAAAATTTTGCCTTTTGCTGAGCCATTAAGTCTGTAAAAAAGTTTATATTTTAATTCACAGAAGGTCAAGATCTGTTTGTATCCATTAGTAGAAGTGAGATTTTCAAGAGTTGTACAATGTTGCCTGATATATTTCTGAAAAGATTTGGGAATTCAAAAGAACCAAGGAGAGCAATGAGGAGCTAATCTTGAGCTGCCTATTTAAATCAGATCCAAGTTTCCTGTTTCTTTCTTCTCGGTGAAAGCCAAGTCAGGACTTCTTTGGGTCTGAGATTGCTGGAAGAGGTTCAGCACCACCGTAACAGCCTGTACGCGCGTTCCTCTCGAGCATAAGACATCTCAGAACGCTGCTCACTGGCCCCTTCAGCCTCTGATGGCTGCTATGA
Organism: Rhynchotus rufescens; assembly: GCA_032273925.1. NCBI lineage: Eukaryota > Metazoa > Chordata > Aves > Tinamiformes > Tinamidae > Rhynchotus > Rhynchotus rufescens. The sequence continues at coordinate 1,148 of JAVCKT010020243.1, read as the reverse complement.
AAAGAGCAGTAGCTTGGTGAGGCTAATGGTGAGGTTTCTATCATTGAATTAACCATATAAATAATTCAGTGTGCCTCAGGAAATCTGGAAAATGACAACTTCTGAAATATATATTAAAAGCAAGGTACTGAATTCTAATTGAATTTCGTGCTTGTGGCAGAGTTTCTGTCTTATAGGAAGGGTGCCTTTCTTCTAGCCTTTGTTTTAACCAAGTCTAACGCAACTAGCTGATTATGCAATAATTCATTTCATGTATAGCAGATTTGGATAACAAACTTTGGCAAAAGAAGCTAAAATAGTCTAACAACAGCCAGTAAATATTCTCTCAAGCATAGAGCATCTGTGAGCACCAAAGAAAGGAGCAGAAGCCCAACATCTACGCCCACAAACCGGGCGGTGGGGCCTGAGCCTTGACCCCAAACGCTTGGCAGCTCAGGGCTCAGCAGTTTCCTGCCTCCATTCTGCCACTGCAACAAGATGGATCAGCTCGTGGACGTAAGGTAAAAGTATCCCGAGTTCCTAATCTGAACAGCGCCATCCTGCCAGCTGGGAATAAATTAGTGGAGCGAAACGCAGCCATATCTCTAACCTTTGTCTTGGAAATCTCTGTAAGCGAAGCTATTTTGTCTTCACTGAAACTCTTCAGATTCACATCATAGCACCGTACAGACAATTATATATATTCTTCACTTCAGGTGTTTTTTTAATAATTTGTCTTTGAGATATTAATGCCATCTCTCTGAATTCTCTAGCTCAAATTTAGACATGGATGATATTGTAAAATATATAACGTGTTACCGCACTCTGACTTGAAAATTAGATCACTTAGTTCATTGCTTTTAGGTAATGTTATTCTGTTGACTCAAAATCAGTGAGAAAAGTGAATTAAGCCTTGTTTGCACATCATGAGAAACTTTCCTATTCCATTATTTGCTCTATACTTTTTTTCTTTTCTCCTGTGAAATGTATTTGCACCTTCTAGATAAAGTTGTTTTGTAACTGTGGGCTTGGAGCTATTTTCAATAATGATAAAATTTTCACAGGGCTTATTTATTAAATGAAATGATCATGCTTTCATAGAGGTAGGTACTTACCTATCCAAATTAGCGTGAGGAAGCCAGGGAATTTAATATAATGAGAGTTAGACG
>JAVCKT010020242.1:47500-76443 GCA_032273925.1 Rhynchotus rufescens | reverse complement strand
TTGCAAAATTTGTTTCTTTACTGTTGAAAAACTACCATTGAAAAATTAGCATTCTCCAAATATTTGACCAGTTTAGTCATGATGATCAGAATAAAAAGCTCCTAGACCTGTAGAAAAAGGAAACTTCTTGGGAAATTTTTAACCATGAATTTTAAAATCATCTGGCACTTAGTATTGTAGCAATAACTACATTATAGAAAGAAATAGATGGAAATAGAAAGAACTTATGGTTAGATTGAAGGTTTGAATTATCCATTCTATAAATATTCACAATTGCAGCAATTCTAACAGATATTCACCGAGTGCTTTTTCTTCACCTCCCATTTGCTAATGCCTAAAATTTTATGATCTGTTTAAAAGTAAGAAGTTTCTCTACTCAAATGTCTTGAATAAGCTCCCGAATTGCCTCATTTCTGTTTAGTGTAGGAAGGAGTCATGGATGGCAGGAGCAAAAATGAAAAGCAATTTCAAATAGTCTGCAATTTTTGAGAAACAGAAATCTAACACATTTAAGAAAAATAGATGCTTTTATTAAAGAAAGGTAAGATTTTTTTTTTCAAAAGATGTTCACAAACTATTACTTTAAATCAATCCCTTGAGGTTTCTGTTCTACTTTGAAAATATTGTACTCCACAAAAAGAGACAAATACATGTGCATCAGTGAGGAACTGCTGCTTGAAAGGAGAGTTTTGGTCAAGCAAGCGAATGGAAAAGGAATTATGGAAGGGGTCCCAGAAGAAGGGCAGATGAGTCCAGCATTGTTAAGAGAAACTTCTTTTGCTGTTTAAGTGTCATGGGGATGTGTCAGGTTTCAGATTTCTTCCAAATGTATAAAAAGAGTAGGTGGTTATAGTGTGTGAAGCCAAAAAGCAGGAGGACCCTGTGGTCTGAGTTTGAGTTGCTCAGAAGCTGAAAAGAAAGCCACCCGGAGCATCAAAGGAGGAGCGTGGGAATGCTTAGGAAAACGGGGCTATTGCAATGTTGTTCCCCGTAAGAAGGGACATGCATTTTTCTGCAAATGTCATCATGTTTACCTTTTGATTTGAAGGAGCTTCAGAAAATACAGGCAGGTGTTAGTTTTCATGACAAACCTTTGTGATAATAGTTGGAAAAAAATTACAGCTTGAGCGATTTGGCAGCAGATTTCTTTTGCAATTACCTATTCTCGTTTCTTCACCATGCACTTTTATTCTGAGGATCTCAGAGCACTTTTCAAGATGCAGTTAAGTATCTGTTCCTGTTTTACACATGGGAACAGACAAGTTGCAGAGAGAACAGATCTGCTCAAAGTTGGTGGCAGGACTAAGAACAATCTTTCAATTCACAATCCGCTGGCCTCAGTATTCCTCAACATGATCTCTACAGAGACCAAAACTCTCACTTGTATTCCTCCTTGTCCTGCCCAGGCCTCACAATTCCAGCTGAGACTCTTCTCCACACCAGACTGGTGTGGCTACAACAGCTCAAATGGCCACACCACAAGGAAAAGTTCGGGATGTGATGCCTGAGCAGCACCCTTCAGCTCAGCGGTGTTATCAGCAGCAATATGACTCAAAGTTGCCTATGCGAATCTCATTTACAACACTAAATTGTCAGGTTTTATTAGGCTGGTGCAGCAGATAATTAAATTTGTTTTAAACGGATAGACTCCTCTCCAGTGCAGAGTGGCAGCTGGGAGCTATGGTCACAGTTTCATATTTCTTGTAAATACAATTCCAGATTTGGGCTGACAAGCTCTTTACCAAAGTCTGATTTCTGGTCAGATTTAGACAATATGACCAGACACAAAACCCAAGTTGTTCAGAGCAGATTTAGCACAGTGTCAGATCCCAAGAAGTGAAGGCCTCACACACATGATGTAGTTCTTATGCCTCCCTGAGCTCAGTAACAGACTTTTAAGAGAAGAAGCTTTACCTCTCATGTGCACGTGGGGAGCCCCTGTGTCCTGCTATAGAGATTGAAACCAAGTGAAATCCTGCTGCTGTAGAGACATCCCATCTCTGCTGCATGGACCTGAGGGTTGCAACTGCATTCTGCATCCTTCTGCCCCTTGCCATTCGCTGCTGCAGAACAACCACCATGTGCAAACAGTTCTTCTTCTCTTTTTTTTTTAAGGTCCATTTTGAAGGATTGTCTGGAAACGTTCAGTTTAATGAGAAGGGACGGAGGACCAACTACACCCTGCAAGTGATTGAAATGAAACATGATGGAATCAGAAAGGTAAACTAGATAGTGACTTCAGGCGCTGTGCTGTGGCGTGCTTTGCCATGGTTAGGCCTCAAAGGCTGTTGCCATTGGTGAAATTTTGCAAGGAAAGTCACGCAAAACATATTCCCAGCTCTCTACATAAGGAAGCATGGAAGCACTACTGGGAATTAATGGTGTATTACTATAATAACATGGAGAGGATTGTCTGGAGCACCAGTGGCATCTCTATACAGCTGAAGAGATGGTGGAGCAGAGGAGAGGTTTCCAGGATAGTGACAGCTTGGCCAGCTCAGTTCATAGTTCTGCTTCTTACTGGTAGAGCATATTGACTCAGGACCAGCTATAAAAATTTATTTTTGCTCCCCCACTTTTCCTTTTCAAGCAGTGAAGAGAAGCAGAGCCAGGTACAATCTGTCTGCCCTAACTCATAGATGAACCCTTTATGTTAGCCTAATTCTGCTCTCCTTGAAGTGATGAGCCTTTCCACTAACCATGCCCTATTTGCTATGCAGTTGTTTGTGAAATTATGGAATCTTGCTCTCTCTTTGCATTCTAAATAAATCTGGCCTTTTTTTAGAAGTTTTTAGCCACTGAAACACAGGCTGTTTTAAGTCTGACTTCATGAAGTTAAGCCCAATGTTGCATATTATCTTTCTGAAAAACAAAGAGTAGCTCAGTTATTCTATAAATAGAAGATATCTAAATAATTTTGAATGTTTTTGCTGCAAGTCTTCTGCATCCCCTTACTCCCAGAAGAATAAAATATACATTTGAAACTTAAGAAAAACTTCAAATAGCAATAGTTCCACCCTTACAGGCTAAACTCACTTTGCCCCAAAGCACACTTGCCCCTGAAAGCAGCAGATGAGAGATCAGAGCCCACCATAGAGCTAAGCATGAATCAGCAATGTCATAAAAACAACAACAAAAAAAGAAATTATTCACTGAGAAAGAAAAAGAGCATGTCTTCCAAGACTTGTAAAGCAATATTTCTGCTCTTCCTGGTATTCATATGAAGTATTATGTGAGCATGGGACTTTGAACTTCAAGAAAGATGTTGGCAATGTGGGCAGATTTGAGAGGAGAAGAAACAGAATGGCTAAATGTCTTGATTTTGCTGTGTATTTACTGACAGAAGTGATATTTATTTAGGAGATGCATCCATAACTGCCAAGATACATACTGTATGGTAGATCCTCCAAGTTAGTAGTGCTAAGCAAATATACATGTCTTCATTTATACTGCCTGGGGACAGAGCTTCACAAGCTCTTTCCTTGCTGCCTTTTCTTTTTCTCTGTGCAATGAAGAGAGTGGAGCAGCCTGTGTAGAGCTTTCCTCTTCTTGAATTGTTATGATCTCTAATCTGCCATCAGCAGGCTCCTGGTCGTGCCCTGTGTTAATACGTCTTCCCATTTACTGTGATAAGAAATCCCTTCCACATGAGCAGAGCTCAGGCAATTTCATCCTTACATGAGGTGATGGAAAACCTCTTATAAAATCAAGCCTTCAGAGTGGATAACCTCAGTGATGATCTTCCTATTGATCTTTGCTGGCACCCTGCTTTGCCTGCCAGTAGTGATAGTTCAGACTGAATCCCTGATTATTAATAAGCACGGCTTAACATGGAAATTCTGCCTACTACAGCTGTTTAGCTATGAATAGAACTCCCAATTTTTAAATATTTTCCAGAGTTTGCTTTTTTTTTTGATTGAAATTTTGTCTTTTTTTTTTTTTTTTTCCCCTCAAGACATCCTGAGAGTCAGCCTTGCATAGCAGGCTTTCAGCTGCAGGATGGCAACTGATCCAGCTATAAGATCTGGATGTGCAGCAGCCATGTTCAGTGCTGGAAAAATATGAAGGATTCATCACAGAGGGGATGTGGGGAGGGCCCAGAGAATTGCAATGATTCCCTGGTGCTGTCTCCTGATTGTTTTTACGTGCTTGGATCCAGTCTGCTACCCTGCCCATGGTGTATGTTATTTTCAGAGTGCAGGCATGGCAGTAAGGGGTTGTTCTTGGTCCCACTACCAAAAGAGATCAAAACTTCAGAAAATGAGGTCTCTGTTTGGGTATAAACATGCAGAGAAAGCTGACTTTTCTAGGCCAATCCCTTTACGGTAATTTGGTTAATATTCGGAAGAGGTATCAGCAAGTTGTTCTGCTTCTGTATTTGGCAGGTTGGTTATTGGAACGAAGATGAGAAGTTAGTTCCAGTGGCCACGGATACTCAAAGCGGCAATGAGTCCACGAGTCTTCAGAACAGGACTTACATAGTCACAACGATCCTAGTAAGTTCTTGACTTCAGATCCAGTGCTCCCTCCTCATCTGCTGGTGTACAAACTCCCTCTTTGCTCTTGCATGCCTTCCTTTGCAGTGTGATTTATACAGTAATAACAGCAACAGAAACAACCGCACTTACTGCTTCCTGTTGAATCCATAAAGATATCTGAAAATTGCTGTAGCTAATTGAATAAATATTTAAGAGATTTTACATGTAAGTGCAGGAAATACAAAAGATTATGGCAAGACATTAGAGGCACTAGCATAAGTGTACTAGAAAAATTATACGTGCATTTTGTATTTATCCCACAGCACGGGGGCTATACTTTTGGGAAGGATAGGCTATATTGTGCAGAGAGCCTGAATCATAACTTTAAAAACAAATCATGAAGGAACAATATTTATCTCGTAAAATGTGGTATCATGTATTGTGTCATTGCATACCCTTACCCTGCCAAACCTGATGAATTTTCAGTAAGTTATTTGTTGAATGCTTACTGTGAGTCTACAGAAGAAGATGACACAATGCCCAAACCCAGTTAAACATCTCTAGGGCTCTTTCCTGCCCAGCAGATTGGATTCTGTCAGTGCCCACATAGACATGCCTCTCAAAATTCATCAGTTGGATGCACTAAATATCCTTCCAGGAACAGCACTGAGAGGCTGTTACCCAAATACCACCACCAACTCCATTCCCCTCAGGTCTATCACAACAAGAACTACCTCCAGTTCTGTCTTACTAAGAGCAGAATAATAATCACCATAAGTACTTTGTAACTCCCTGGATATTGACTATGCCTTTTGGTAAGGGACCACAGTGCTGGTATTTGCAAGAGGACCAGAAGCTGCACATTGTGCTCTAGTCTGAGATCCTGAGGTGCATCTCTGGAAAAGTGAAGTGTGACTTGGTATCTGTTTTCTTTGTGCCAGGAAGACCCATACGTGATGCTCAAGAAGAATGCCAACCAGTTTGAAGGCAATGAGAGATATGAAGGCTACTGTGTAGAGCTCGCTGCAGAGATCGCCAAGCATGTTGGCTACCACTACAGGCTGGAGATTGTCAGAGATGGGAAGTATGGAGCCCGGGATCCAGACACTAAAACATGGAATGGCATGGTGGGAGAACTGGTTTACGGGGTAAGTTTGTAACCTCATCCATTGTTTTTAACTCTTGTCTGGAAAACAAATTCAAGCTCCCCAATAAAAGGAACCTGTAAAAATCCCAGCCTTCTGTCAGTGCAACCTTCCTACCACCACCACTCTCTTGTTAATCTGTATTGAGGGCATCCTCAAAGCTTAATACAGTCAGATGACTTCTCATAGAATCATAGAATCATTAAGGTTGGAGGGGACCTTTAGAGATCATCTAATCCAACACCCCTGCATACGCGGAGTCACCTAGAGCACGTGGCCCAAGATTGTGTCCAAGCTGGTTTTGAAGATCTCCAGAGAAGGAGACTGCACAACCTCTCTTGGCAACCTATTCCAGTGCTCTGTCACCCTCACTGTTAATAATTTTTTCCTTAAGTTGCTATGGAACTTTTGGTTCTTCAGCACAGAGAAGAGCTCAAAGAAGTTCTTCAAAATAAATAACAAGAGAGTCTACCTCCACACAATCACCTAGATACTTCATTGAGCCAGCTCCTCACCCACAACTCTTCTTAAAATGGTTACACCAAATAAGGTTTATCATTCTGGATAGATGCCCACTTTAACTACCAGAACGCTTTTCTTTGGAAATCTTCTTTTGTTTTTACATTCTCTTGGGCAAAATCTAATGAAAACTTTTACTTGATCAGCTGAATTATTTTCTCACTTGATCAGAAAAAAAATAATTCTCAAGCAAGGAAACAGCTTTGAGCTATACTAAATGTTCTATGCTACCTAGTTGTCTTTTTTCTTTTCTTTTTTTTTTTTTTTTAAATGTTTCCTGCCCCAGGGCTTGAGCTATCTTGAGGGCTGAAGCTCTGCTTATGCAAATAAGAAGTCCTATGAAACATTTTAATTTTCCTATGCCCATAGGAATGTCAAAATATTTCCTCTCAGTGTTCCAAAAAGATGTTTTCTTCCTGCCTTTTTTGGAAGAACAAATATGGAAAGGTCAAACTTTCCCATGGGTAGAATTTCCAAATTTTACTCTATTCTATATTTGCATGATAATGGCAGGATAAAACAAAGATACAATTTCACACACTCAGTGTATGTTTGGTTTGAATACTGGTACTAGATCATTTTCTATCTGGCCACTTAACTTGGTCACCCGTACCCAGTCTCTGCAGTACCGGAGGAAGACAGAAGCTCAATACACAAAGTTACTGGGCCAAATACCCCTACAGGTATAAGGTATAGCTATAAGGAATGAAATTTGCCTTACTTTCCCATAGCTATGAAAAAGTCAAGTGCCTAAATTATTTATTTAGGCTCCCTTCATAGACAGCACAAAGAGGCAGGCAGCTCTAGGAGGTTGAGCTCCGCAACGAGGGAGCAGGGAGCAAGGGAGCAGGAGCAGGACTGGGCAGCCAGCTGCAAACTCTGGGTGGCACTGGGAGCTCCATTACACCCAGTCCTTCCAAAATAGGTTGACTCTGGTGGTTCCCCATCTGTGGTGGTTTAAATTTCCCACCTGGCAGTGCAGGGAACATCCATGTCCAGGTCCATGTGTCACACCATGGGCATCCTGCCAGGAGGCTGTGGGATGTATCCTCAGCCATTGCAATAGATTTCCCTTTCCATCCTCAAGATGGATTGTGAAATAAATGGAAAGTACATATCAGTGTCACTGGAAGTTTCATCCTCTTCTCTTACATAAGGTAGGCAATCAGAAAGTAGTTCCTGGTGGAGGTAAACATTCTAGCATGCCTTTTCCAGGCAACTGGCTTTCCCTTGCCTCTTGTGATGTCTGGGTGATGAGATTCTTTTAGTGATAGTCATGTGGATCAGATTGCAACATCAGTGGATAAATCAGGCAAGAAGAGCTAGGTGGCTGGAAAGGAAAAATGCTGTGACTTCAAAACAGACCTGGTAATCAGCAGTGATAAAATGGAAATAATTCACAAATATTATAGACTACTTCTTCTTAACATTACTCCTGTTACGATTTTATCTGGTAACTTCTGCAATGCGAGGAGAAGTAAATAGAGGTCCAAGAAAAAGGAACTGGAGCTGAGAGGTGTATTTTGTCCCTGAAATGCAAATCTCTTCTCTCTTCTTTTCAGAGGGCTGATGTTGCAGTGGCACCATTAACCATCACTCTGGTTCGAGAAGAGGTTATAGACTTTTCCAAACCGTTTATGAGCCTAGGTATCTCTATTATGATAAAAAAACCTCAGAAGTCCAAACCAGGAGTTTTTTCCTTTCTGGATCCTTTGGCTTATGAGATCTGGATGTGCATTGTTTTTGCCTACATTGGAGTAAGCGTTGTCCTCTTCCTGGTCAGTCGCTTCAGCCCCTATGAGTGGCACACTGAGGAGTTCGAGGAAGGACGGGACCAGCCAGCCAATGACCAGACAAATGAATTCGGGATATTCAACAGTCTCTGGTTTTCCCTAGGAGCTTTCATGCAGCAAGGATGTGATATTTCTCCAAGGTGGGTTACCTTCCCCTGCAAACCTTCTAATCTAGGTGGTTTGTTTTTATTGCATGCCTTGAAACTGAACAGATTTGATGCACATTTCTTCTCGATGCCTTATTCATACAAAAGCAGAAAGTATGGCTCTAACAGGTTCTGCAATGTGCCGGTTGCAAAGTTACACCTCTTACAAGTAATATTCAGCAATCCCTGAGGACAGTGGCTATGGCCTTGGATGTGGACTGTAACTGCCCATCGTCTCCGAGAGGTCTCCTCCGGGCATTAGCGGAAGGCAGGACCCGTGGGCAGTTCAGGGCACAGAGGCCTTTTGCTTTCTTTTTTTCCCCATCCAGTTTTGGTTTAGTTTGCCTTCTGTTGGAAGGAAATTTCAGCAGGGATCCATTTGTTCATCCATGGGTGAACACCACAGATGGAAGCTCTTTTCATACATGCCAGGATGGTGTTGAAGAAGGATGCACAGCTCAGTGCAAACCATGGCCACGCTGCGTGGACCACACGGCATCCACAGCAGTGAAGCCCTGCCATCCTGGCTGCTGGACAGCTGTCCGTCCAGTATTCCTGGGCACTGGATAGTAGGGAAATACAGAATCTGAAGAGCTCTTTGAAAGTGGCAGCTTTTATGAATACGCTTTATCATCAGATCTTTGATTACTTGGAGGCTAGCAGAGGCATTCAAATAGTCCTTCCAGCACAGGGAATTCAGCTTTATCACTGTCTTATAACATGGCTCCGTGTGTTAGGATCAGGTTATTGCTGGTTTTAGTCTCGTTGTTGTTGTTGTCATCATTATTCTTAATTGGGAAAGAAAATGTCTTCCTTTAGGGACATTTCGATAGACAGCTTCTGTTCCAGGGAGGAGCATGAAGAGGTGAAAAGTGGAGACCTTGCAGAACAGCAGATTTTGAAACATCTTCAGCAAAAAGCTTTGGGGAGGAGTTAGTGATTTTGATCCAAATAAAAGGATTTACTATAGCTGAACAGCACATTTTGAATCACCATTTCAAAGTGTGAATTTTGCTTTGAAATGGAAAATCAAACAATTGTGTCATTCTTATTTTGATGCTGTTAATTCCATCTGCCTGATAATGAAAAATAACAGTTTTGTTGAAATCAATCTATTCCTGTGGAGCAGAAGAGCCTTTTTTAATCACAAATATTTGAAAGCAAGAGAAAATTGAAAACTGGAAAACTGGACTAAAAACTCCCAGCACTCTGAGTACAATTTCTTGTGATAGTTGCAAGAGGATGGGAACATTTTGGTGACATGTGAACACAAGGGGAAGCAGAAGAGTGAGAACTCCCGTAGGATGTTGTTGTACAGAAAGGCTCCGAGTTCTCTCTGTATTTCACATGTATTTTTCACACGAACCGAGTGCAGGATTTCTGTGACACATCCCTCAGAACTGAATGCTTGGTGAAACTACACTGTGGGCAGGTGGAGGAGATCTGCTCTATTCCTGTATATGTTCTATATAGTTGCTTCTAAACTTACCACTATAATCTCTTGGCTTCTCCCCAGTAATGTATTAATCACCCTAAATAACTTCTGTTATACATCTGTTCTGTCATTCTCTCCTCAGCAGAAAGGAGCAAGTGCAGGGGTGTATTTTGTTTTTGTAGAGGTTTTGGTTTGTTTATTTCAGTTTTGTTTTGGGAAGGAGTAAAGGAAATTTGTCTGGAGGTTTTTCTCTTGAGCACATTTGTTTTAAGTGCATATGCCACTATAGATTTCCCTAAAAGACATGTAAGACCAAAATTGCAGATGCATCATTCTGTGCGGCAGGTGATGAGATTTGCAGCAGCTCCTTGCTCTCATAAAAGGGCCTTCCTCCCTCTTAGACCAGTCCCCAGGGAAGTTTGGTCCTGCACAGAGGCAAAATAATGCTTTTGAAAGAGCTTTGCACTGTGCAAAGGCCAGACTTTCTAGCCAGAACATTAATCCACTTAAATACGGTGGCCAAGCTACCAAGAAACCTCAGGTGCTCCAGACTAACTCCTGTGATGAATTGTTCATCATATATGACCAGTGAGGTATAGAGCCATGATGGTCCAACCACTTTGCATCCCAGCTGGGCGCAGATGTTGCAGTGGCCGGAGAGGTGTTCTGTCTTTATGGGAGCTGAGGTGAAAGCAGTGGTGGCTGCAGCACCATTTCCCATCAGAGCTTGATAAATACTTGCTGGCCAAATTAGAAGCACGTAGACCTTGTACCTAGACTTGCCTTTGGTTACACTGAGCCCTGCCTTTCACTATGGAAACCTATTTCTGTGCCTGTGATCAGCCTTACGAAGTTCACACCTAAAAAGCACAACAAATTTTCCAAGCAATGCTCCCACTCTTCTCTGCACCGTGCCAGAGGAGAATTGCATAGTAATTTCTGAAAATAAGAAGAGTGTCATTGGAAATTACCAGAACCCTGCACGTGTCCCAGAAGGTCACAACTGAGACCGGGAGCTGCAGAGCTTTAGGAAATGTTGCTGAAATGTAGGTATAGTAGCTCAGAGTCAAGGAGATGGGGGAAGGCAGACATCAACACATGGAATAATTTGTCCTGGGTGAGGTGAAAAGATGATCTGGGTCACTGAAACACAGCAGAGTGCTGGAAAAGCCACCGTTTGGGCTTGTGAGTAGTTTCATGTACATAGTTATGGGCAGAAACCAGTGAAGGCTGAAACAGGCCATAAACCATAAAGGCTGTGCAAAATGCCACCTAAACTTCAGAAAACGGTAATGAAATTGCAAAAGCACTCATTAAATGTGAAATACAGACCCAGAAAGGAGATTCTCAGAGCAGGCACTGGAGGTAATAAATATCCTGCAGCCAGTAGTGAGAGCCTGCAGCAAAAGGGCTATGCAGTAAATGTGACTCACATGGTACTATTTTTCAAAAATGCAATTTTGATAAATTTTGTTTGGAGCCTAAAATAACCCCAGCGTATAAGAGCTGTGGGGAGGTGGGCCTGGCTCACGTGCACCTGGTTCCTGCTGCTTCCTCACCTGGGACGGATCCGAGGCCTTTTAGAAGGGAAGCAAAGTGATGGCTCAGCTGCCAGACCTCTCTGCAGCAAAATGAGCCGTTCGAATATTTCACATGCCCAACCATTTCCTTCAAGATAAATTATTTGACTGTAGTGAGAAGGATAAAAAAGCGGAGAGCAAGTACACATTTTTGCTGACAGCTTCCCAGCTTGGACTTCTATTTTCTGTTATCTCAAAGTGAGTTGCCTCACAGAGTTCAAGTCCAAAGGAAGGCTCCTGTATGTTACAGACTATTAAATTTAATCCAGTTACCCTTCTTCTGAGTCAGAAAACTTATGTTTGACTAAAGTGAAATACATTTGGCTAAAACCTATCTTCCAGAAGGGCATTTATTGTTCCTTTGAAGACATTATGGGATAGAATATAGTGAGTTTTTTCAGCCAACTGACTATAGGAGTCTTGTCCCCAGTGGAGCTTGACGGGAGGATAATAGCACACAGTACCACCCAGTAAAAACAGTCATTGTCTGGGCCATGTCAGGAAAACTAAGTCGACTTTTCCTAAAATAAACAAAACTTCATGGGAGCTCCTTTAGACTGTGCTGTGGAAACTGAACACGTGTATATTTTGGATGCAGATCACAACACACAGGGAATAGAAGGGAAATGTTTAGTCACATTATGATATCGTGTCCCAGTATCCACACAACAAAGCTTGGAATGGCTTGCTATAATCTGTGTTATTGAGAACAGAAATGGAGAGGTCCTGGGCAGCCTGGGCATGAAATAAAACGAAAAATCAAACTTTCAACACAGCTGGAGAAGGGGCCTTGCTAACGCTTCAGCAGGGATGCAGGAGCAGGAAGAGTTTCTGTACTCGCTGCATGGTGCCATAAGGGACATGTTGGGGAGCAGCCCAGCATGCCCAAAACCTGCAGGCACTTTCTGTGTGCAAGGAGACATGGTGCAAACGGGGTCCAGTTATCAACTGACTGAGGATAAAGAGGTAAACGAGATTATCTTGTTGGCAGAGTCCAACTCCTGGTGCCATTGCCAGGCCATTGCAGTGACAGATGCTGGACCCATGACCTGTGGCCAGAAAGGAAGGTGCAGCTCAGGAAGGTGCTGGCTTTGATGATGAATGAATGCACTCGGAGATGGGGAGGAGATATAATAGATATAATATAATAATAGATGCAATCTATTCTTTATATTAATCTTGTGAACATTGTTATTAATCTGTAGTGACAGATATAGTGCACTATGGCTCGTGTACAGCAGTGTGCAACTGGGCTTATGTTTCATTGCAGTCTCTCCTGCAGGCACTCTGTTGCACTCTGTCATAGCTGTACGTGTGCAGAGGAGCAAATACAGTATTTATTACGTACCTGTAATTAATGCTGAACATTTTCTTCTGTCATTTTTCCTGTTTATTTACCTTTCTTCTTAGATCAATTGAAAAAAAATCACAGGAGAATTCAGCAACGGAGCTGCTGGAAATAACTGTAAAATTGCACTGCAAGTTGTTGAGAGCTTTTTTTCTAAACTGGCCTCTAGAGATTTTGAAAAATAGCAGCACTTTTAAATTTCATCAAAAGTTTCTAGTACTGCAAGATTTTATCTACGTGTAGACAAGACTTAAAACAGAAGTTGGCTGGGACCAGGGTGTTTTTGTTGTTTGTTTGGGGAGGACTTTGATTTTACTTGTTTCAAGGGAGTTATTTTTGCTCTGTCCTTAGTCAAGTAACACTTGCAGGGTACTTATTCTGCTAAAATTTTAAAATTAGGGAAATTAGAAGCAACTGCATTTAGCAGTTAGAAGGATTTTAATTCTGTCCTGCTACGAGGACCAAGTCTGGATGTTTTTTTTGGCAGTTCTTGATTTCAGTAGGCATCTTCTCTCACATTTCAAGTATCTGCCTTTCTTTTTGGCCTGATGGGCAATTTTGGTGCTATCCTTGTGATACACTTATAACCTTAAACAAGATGTAGCTTGTCCTAGAGAGACCCTGAGGAGCCTTGCAAGCTCTCCCAAGGCAGGAGTCACACAAGGAATGAGAAAAGGTTTGTACATCTTATTTTCCTTTGCACCCAGCAGGGTCTGGGAAAGATGGATTTTCAGTTGTGAGTCTATATGGATAAGAAAAGAAGAGGCTGAGCGTTGGAAATTTTGTGGAGAAAGTGTTCCTAGGGAGCAGAGCTTGCTGGCAGTGCTTTCCAAAGCTTCTTTGGAGACATAAGAGATGGTGACTTTGCAGCTCGCTGCCAGCTGGGCTCACTGCACAGTCTCCAGGCAAAGGGTGTATTGGCAATGAGGGAAGTTCATCTGCTCTCTGCAAGCAACCTGCAGCTCCCATGCTGGGGATGAGGTTGGTTCAGCAACGCTTCTGCTCCAGGACGGGGTGAATCTGAGGAGCTTGGATGCTTGTCCATGGGAACGAAGCTCAGCACCATTTATTTTTGGCAGTTTGGTTGAGCTTGGCACTGAGACTGATCTTTAAAAGTAGCAAAGGAGGATTTTGACTTCTGGAAAAGTCTCGCTCGTAAAGGTGTACTAAGTGATATTGCAATTCTCTCTCCCTGGCAGAGCTAATTATGCCCAGGGAGAGAAAAATCAGGTCACAGGGTAACAGCAGTTTTTGCAAATCACCAGGAACTGATGACCACACTTATTTCTGAAACGCACTTAACCAGGGAAAAGTGACTCACCAGAGGAGCAGCTTGACAAATTGCACAGGATCGAACTAAACAGTCCCCTCTGGAACCTGCACACTTCCATGGCAACCAAAACGTGGCAGCCAGGGGAGAATGGAAATTCTTTTAAAATAGTCGTCCTTGTTATCTTCCTTTTTATTTGGAAAAATGCTGAAGGGTGGAGAGGACTCGGAAGGAGAAATAACTTAGCTGAGGGAATATTGTTAGGAAAATACAATTTCAGCTGTAAAGGAAAAATGAATCCCTTGGATTTTCATGCGCTGCCATCTGAGAATTTCTAAATGCTCCAGAATTATTGGATGTTTCATTCACTCATTTGCCAAGCCCTATCCCAGGATGGTTCCCTTGTCGTGCGCATGTAGTCACTCTGCCACCATTCTGACTTCAGGTCTTTACCACTGAGGCTGCTGGGGGGACACCATTGAATTTGCTAAAAGTCTTCCTACTAAGCGATGAATTTACTAATTGTTCCACCTGTTATTGTTAAAATAAGTAGTAAAGAACTTGAACCAAAGTAAGATTAATTAAACTAAAATCATGTTTGCAATTTAATACTTTTATCTCTTTTTTTATGACAAAACAGATGTTTCTGGTATCTTCGACTGAAAAGACTGGAAAAAATAATGGAAATTTTCAGTGAATATAAAGAGCATTGACAAGTTTTTAATGCAGTGGGAAGTTACCCTTGTGCAGTGTGGAAAGGGCAGATACTACGTGTTTCTAGTGCTGTACACTAGCTGAGGAGCAGGAAAGTGTGAGCTAGAGCTGCCTACGTTGTGCACTGGGCGCCTGAGACTTACAGCCTGACCCCTGACTCCAGCAGGAGAGCCTCTGAGGTTCCAAGGTTCCCTGTTACCCTGTACTCTGACTTGCTGATTTTCAATCACTAGCAGAGACATGTTTTATTTTTTGTTGTTATTGCTTTTTCTTTCTTTCTTGATAACCTGTTACGGCCAGCGTTAGGCTCAGCTGGGGTCTGGCCTTCCCTGAGCTCAGTCAGGACTGGGCATGGCTGCAGCTTCCTGAGCTGGTTCGATTGCCAGGCGCTTTGTCTTGGTGTAGGGGTTGTGTGGAGCTGCACGAGCTCCGTGTCCCTCAAGCAGTGTCCTTTGCAAGGCTGCCTGTCACACACCGCTTTCATGTCAGCACTCCACAAAAATACTCTATCAAAGATGGGAAGCCTTGAGTGTGTTTTCACAGGAAATCCCTGTTTAAATAACTGCTCCATACACTGCATGTCACTTTTATCAGCACTAAGATATCATCTGCACGCTGTCTGGATACACAGTCGAACGAGCACTGAGCTCCTCAATTCAGATCATATTCAGATCATTCTGGCTCCCGGCACACAGGGCATCCACAGTGGCTCTTTGCTGGTTTAATTCACCAGAGGTGGCCAAAATCTCATGGCTTTCAACGGAGAGACTCAAAGCAATTTTTTTTCTTTTTTTTTTTGTTTTTTTTTCATGGGAGTTTGGCATTTACTATAGCTGTCCTGCTTTTGTCCTAGATTTCATTACAACTACTTGTCATGGTAACTGAGGAATGAGGAATTGGAAAAAAAAAAAAAAAAAAACCAATACTGCTTCCAGAGAAAGACTGACTTTATTTAAATTAAATTTAAAGATATGAATTCAATATCTGCATTCAATATCTGCTTAAAGTGTCAGAGAATGGGCTTTGAAGGCCTTTTTATTTTAATACTCACTGCTCTGAAGCTAGAACAAATGTTCTCAGGGGAAGGAGGAAAACAGGAGTTTACTGTAGTTCACATACATCCTGGGTTCCCAAACTATTTAGACAAATTAAAAATAAATAAGTATAAATAAATACAAAACCATCCCTGTTTGAAAGCAGCTGCTTAAATTTCTGTCATTGAAGTTTCTTCTTACCAGGCCTCATTCCTAGGCCCGAGGTCTCTAGGCCGAGTAGAGCAATCTAGGTTACATGGAGACCCCCTGCCTTCTCCAGCCTCCTCGCTCCCTCCTTCCCTCCTGCCATTTGCTCTGTTTTGTCCAGAAGCTGCAACCCAGAAGTGCCTCAGCAAGGCGTTTTGAGTTTGTCCAACAGGAGGAGGCTTGTTGGTCATTTGTGTATTCACAGCTGTCCCGACTGGAAGAAGCCTCTATTGCCCTACGTTCTCCGGGGGTCAATAAGTGCCCCAAGGCAGAGCAAGGTCTTGAGCTGAGCTCTTTGGAGGGATGGGGAGGTAAATGTCTCTTAGGATCTGTTTGGAAAGATGGACATCTATGAGATCAGCGTGGCATACCCAACAGTTCCTGGGGAAGTTAGGATAATGCTTAGAAATCAGCAGAAAAGTCTTGATGTGCTTGGACAGAGTTTGGGGTTGGAAGAGACCGAGCATGGAGAAGCCTCTACAGTCCTCCGTGGTGGTGTCTCCATCTTTCCTCTGTGCCTGGAGCAGGGGAGCTAAGTCACAGCTAGTGCCACCTAGCACCACAGATGGTAAGGAAGGACGTGCAGCTCAGGTATGTCTCCATTTCTGCAAACAGTCACGTACTTCAAGATACTCAGTCTATTCAATAAAACCATCCAGTAGTTCTGATTAATGCCCCCTTATAAGAGTTGCTGCTTACCCTTAGATCCAAAAGCTAAGCAGCAATAATTCAGTCATGGTAAGGATGACATAGTACTTTGATCTTCAGATAAAAGAGCTTGGAGAAGTGCAAAAGTGTTACATTCCCTGTTCTTTGGACAACTTCAAAGCACGTTATATACACTAATGAATTTTCCCAACAAAGCCTGTTGAGATGTACTAGGAGGCAAGTGTGTGAATGGAGGAGTAGAGAGAAACAGGGGAGGAGTCCTCATACTGTGAGTGGCAAAAGCAGTAAAAATAGGTGTCTGCATGCTGTGAATACAGGCAAGATGTGAAGCGGAGGCCATGAGGGCCCGGGTGCAGAAGTCAAATGTGAGGGGTGCTCTCCCACAGTAGGGATTTGCTGCTCTCTCTCTCTCTTATTTCTTGAAATTTTCAATAAGAAGCAATATCTCAGGCTGTATAGGCAACAGAAGGGTGTGAGGGGGTTCTTTTCATCTCTGTAGTGTTCCCGAAAACTTAACAAATTCACCAAATGGATCTTAGCAGGTGAAATAATGCCAGCAGAAACACTGAGCACACTTCTCCTTCATGGATCTGGAGCTCCAGTGATAGAGGACAGGCATTCCTGTGCACATACAGCTCTCCTAAAAGATGGGGCTAGGAAAGTGCAGCCGAGACCCATGCCTCACAATTTCTGCGAGGGTTATGATAGACACTTGTATAAAAAAGAAAGGCTCAAAGGTGAAAATAGAGAGAAATATTCATGTGCAGTCTTTGTCAGGGATCATATTTTAAATAAGAAACAGAGAGAAAAGGAAAGATATATACAGGAGTATTATTGAGAATGAAGCTTTCTTTTGCAGATAATACTCTCCTTATGGAAAAGTCTTTTTTCTCCCCAGTCTTCAGAGCAAGAAGAGCTAAGGAAAGGTAGCCTGGAGGGGGTCTGAAGTAGGTTATTATAACATTGACCAGAAGCCTCAGGAAAGGAGCTCTAAACTGTGAGCACATGTCAATGGCTAAAGAAAGATCTTGGGAAAATAAAGAACTGGTATATAATCCAGAATACATTAAATCTTTAGAGAGAACAGCTTCTGCACTCTGCAGAAATGAAACAGAGGGAGAGTACAAGATCTAGCAACACAGCAAAGGAAATTAGCACAACAGGCCATTGTCTAAAGGGAGGGATGAGTCCTGTTAAATTTGGGGCCACCTGAGGTTGAGGAAGCTCCCGAGTAATGAATCTCCTGAGACTCTCCAGTGAGGGCTTCTGACAAAATTTTATACTTGTCACCTTGTGAATTTTTCTCAGCAAAGCTAACAAATGTCACCAAGGTGAGAAAAATGTGTGAAGAGACTTCTCTACAGTAAAAATTTTGCTCAAAGGCATGGTAAGAGTCGCTTTTTCCTTGTGGCAAAAGCTAGCAAAACTGCAGCACGGGAGTGACTTTGCCTTTCACCAACACTGTCAAGCAGCCCAAAGTGACTGCATGTTTTCCAGCAAACCTCTGTCTAAATGTTCATCTCTTAACTACACAACATACATGGTTTGCATCATGGAGACACATACTGTGCTTTTACTTAAGAGGCCCACAGTATACTTCTTCGGATCTATTTATTTTGCCTTTCAACCAAACTCTTATTTTTTACTATGAGTTTCACCTAATCAATCTGCCCTAGTTCTTTCTTTGCCATTCTCTTTGAACAGCCCTCTGGAAGAGGTAGATGTATTATACAGCAAATTTAGGGATAAATATCAAATTTAAGCAGCTGATTCTGATTGCTTAGGGATGGTGGTTCCCTTGACTTGGGGGTCACAGCTGGGTCTGTAGTTCTGCTTTGTATCTCTGTTTTTATGTTTATTAAGAACATGAAGTCTTTGGGAAGTAGTCACCCCTGTGAGTGCAGTGCTGGCTTGGCATATAGCAGGTCCAGCACTACACCGTGTTAGTTGACCTGCTGGGTTATGCTGGTTGTGTGTTGGTGGGTTCTGATATGTGGCCAGTGAGGACCACAGGAAGGCACATCCCTAGTGTGACAATAAATTACCTGCTGCTAGAGGGTCTTCGGACTAAGCAAAGAATAACTGAGAGATTAATTCCATCTGGAGACTGATGCCTCAGGCCACGTGCCCAGGTGAAGTCCATAAATGTGATTGATCCTCTTCACCCTCAGTGGGGAACTGGATTAGAGAGATGAAGTGAGTTGCCCTGATCCTGGGAAGTGGCAGGGTGTCCTATGCAACAGAAGGTAAGTTCTTGGCTGCTAGTCCTCTGCTTAGGCCATTAGGTACTTCTTGCCTGTCAAAGAACAAAGTGTCTTGAAAACAGTGTGTAGCTGCTCCGTGTAGTCATGCTTATACTTAGCACTGCAGCAGACCTAGCTGCAGTGACTGGAGAACAACAAGTGGTGTGATACATTCCTGACTAAGCAGGAAAACTCATTTTAGAAAGAGGTTTTACCCACTGAAAGGAAATTGAAGAAAAAAAATTGCCAATGTATTCTGCAAGAGAAGAGATGAAATGGTAGGAGAGGGACCGTAGGTTGCTGTCTGAGGTCATCAGCTTAGGTAGAAAGAAATAGTGAATAAAGTGTGACTTATAATTAAAGGACTGCAGATATACATCCTCCAGGTGAATCTGGGAGATTCTGCATATTTGTAGACAATCTATTTGATCATTGTTTCTACAGAGCAAGAGATCCTGAGTTCCCTTGTAAAATGGCTTCTCCTGGGGGGCTGCAGGCAGCATTGCCTTCTTCCCTTGTGTCAGCCTGCTGTGTCAGCCATATCCCAAAGTAAAGGACCTTTCCCAAAATTGTATCCTTCCTTTCTCCTTTTTTTTTTTTTTTCCTTGTTTTTTTCTTTTTAGAGGCAGAAATTAGAGAAGCAGGAGAGAGACAGCAGGGGACTTCCCATAGCTGCACACCCTCGGCTTTCTTACCCTGTCTTGCTGGTTAATGTTACCTATGGGGAACTAAAATATTCAACTGTTACCTCTGCAGAAAAGTAATGAGGAGAGTGGGGAAGGAATAGCTGATTTGTACCACTGGGAGCAGTAAATGAGAATGTCAAGAGAAAACATGCCCACTTATGTGTTTCTAAGAGCTCTCTTGACACTATTTTTAAGCCTAGCTTTGCGGCCAAGACTCCAGACTCATGTACCAGGAGGTAGGGTTCAGTGATGAGTAAATGCAAACTAACAAGGGCAAGAAAATTAATAATACAACACACAGAGAGAAACATGCATTATAATCACTCTGATTTCATGAAAAACGGTGGGTAGCTCATTGAAAACTCCCCGGGGCACAGCCGAGCGTAAGAGGTTACCAGCTTCACAGAACACGTGCATCGGATCCTCCCAGGTCCAGCTCCCAAATTCACATCCCCAAACCTATTTTGTCCTCTTGGCTATGACTCTTCACAGATTTTCAAGCAAATCAAGGTTCATGTCAGGGTCAGAGATGAAATGATGAGACCGTTCGTTCCAGATGGTCTGTGATACACAGGAAAAACAAGCTCGTTGGCCTTGACTGAGTTTAATGTTGCAAATTTCTTTAAGATCAAAACTGCAGCAAAATGTTTGCAGCTAATCCTCTACAAAGTCTATGCTTTGATAGACCCATCAAGTTATCTGCAGTCATTATCAAATTAGCAGAATAGTGTTGGAGATCAGAGGGGCTGTGTGGGTAGCAGACCAAAAGTGGATTTGACCCACAATCAGTAGAGCAAGCATTGCAAGAGCTTTTCTTTCAACAGTTTTGCATAAATTCATTCAGTGACAAATATGTCAGTTGGCTAAGTGAGCCTTTATTAGAATTGAATTTAGCAGCAAATCTGGGAAATCCTCCCAAAGCAACTATGGCTTTAGAATCCCAGATTTGCGTTTCTAATTAAAACGCTGTCAGTTTAAGTGTAATTCTCCATAAGAAATGAATTTAGGGAGAGGGGGGTTGCAGGGAGTGGGAGAGAACTCAGATGCTCCTCAAACAGTTTTCCAGAGAGGTTTACCCTGTACATTTTCTCACGATCTTGTTAATCTTTTTGCAAAAATGTAGCTTGCTAGAGAAATGATGCTGCCTCTAATAAGCTGGCAAAACAGAGGCAAACTCCTGTTGGTTTCCCTTACTTTCTGCAAGGGGTAAGATCAAAGAGCAAATTGTCTGATTGAGTATTGCATTTTGTTTTAAGAAATAAGAGATTTGCTGCATGCTTTTCTTTTTCCTGTGAAGAATCCATCAATGCTACAGCTGGAACATTTCAAAAAAGAACTCACTTGGTGTGAACAAAGGGATCTTAGATTCCTTTTTGTTTTCAGCTGGCACAATGCAGTTGCTTTTGCGAGGGGAAATAAAAAAAATCATTGTCAAAGTGAGACAATGAAAACGATTATTTTAAGGCTGGTCATATGCAGTTTTTTTATGAGACATTTCAGAATTTTCCTTTAAATGATATGTGTTGTAAGTAAAGGTTGAATATATTACAAAAGATGACAGAAAATCATATTTAAAAAGAAAGCAGAAACTAAATTGTTTATTGTGTCAAAATTATACCTTTTAGCCTTTTGGAAGTGAAGCATTAAATAACAGAAAAATGCAAAGATACAGTGGTCCTAAATAGAACATTTTCAGAATGCTATTTTTTAAGGATGTTTGAGACCACTATCTTTTTATTCCAATTGAGAATATTAATGTTTAATTTACAATTTCAGATTTTTCCGTACTGCTGAAATTCTGGTTCCCAAACAGCTCTAATTTTAAGTAGATTGTGCACCATGAATAGTGAGGACATATTATATGATACTTCTAGATCTTACAAGGATAAGATGGGAAAGAAGCACCCCATTCTTGCAATGATTCTCTGAAGGGCAGGTAGGACCCCAAGAAAGGGAGAGGACATGGATGACTCTAGCCAGCCAGCCAGAGCTGGAAGAAGAAACCAAGAGATCTTTAATAGTTTTGCATAGGAAAGAAGAATGTGGATATAGGAGTAGTAACATAGGTTAAAAAAATACCCTCTGTAGTCTCTGTAGCTGTAGCTATTTCATCATTTTCCACCTCCCCAAATCAGCCATTCATTAAAGCCTCTTATCATACTATTTTCCCTGCTCGTTATTGCTTTTTTATTGTTTTTTTTTTAAATCCTCTGTTCACAAATACTAATATGATAATAAATGTGAATAAATCCAGAGGTCAAATAGACAGATCTAAATGTCAAAGCACTAACTGCTGTGCTCCGTTGTACCTTAGTTCTGCAGAGGACTGAGTCACTACCTCTTGTTTCCACACGGTAGAGAGCTGATTGCCTTCATGTTATGCTTGGACGAGTACGGGGACATGTGAATTTTCAGTGTAAGAGGATTTAAACCCCATACTGCCCATTAGTGAAGAGAAATGAACTTTGCTAGGGCTCAAGCTTACAGATCATTCCTTACTCAAATGGAAGGTTATCCTCTGATATCTAGCTATTCAAGTGAGTTTTTCTAAACCTCAAAGTGATCTACAAGTGGGAGGTATTTACTCCTCCATGACTGCTCCAACTAAAGCATAAACATAACTCTTAAGTCCCACTGGCTTTCCAGCAGACTTTAAGTTGCCAAGTACTGAAGCCACTTCTAGAAATGGTACATTATCTCCTAATTTACAAAGGCATTTTTGCAAATGTTTCCCATGGTGATAGCATTGCACTCTCTCTTGCTCTAAGGAAGTAGCAGAACAAGATTATAATGGATGTTGTCTTTCCAGGCACTTATTTCTGGTAAACTGGAACAGGTATGGGCTCAAAAGCTGAGTAGCCAACCTGGGTATCCAACTTGTCTTGTTTAACCTTTGTCCACTGCTGTTGATCCACACGAGTATTGCTTGGGACTGCCTTTGCTTGTGGGGTCGTGACGGTGTTTATATTTTTTATGATGTATCTATCACTGGTCTCTAGGAGCTGGTCAGCTAGATAAGGGTTTCACCACTGTGTGTTTGCAGCAGTCGAGATTCAGCGCTCTTAGCTCTACGTCTAGCAAGGAGAGCAAACACTGTCCATTACCAGACGCGCAAAGTCCTAGCTGTGCTGGCAGCCAAAGCAAGATTTTATTTCCTCCCTTTGCCTTTGTTGTCCGTGAGGTGAGCTCTTACCTGCTTGTGGCATCCTGTGTAACGAGAAGGACCAGCCTCTGCAGCAGAAACAGCCCAGGGGAGATGGGTGCATGTTGCAGACCCACACCCACCCTAGTTGGCTGTAATAGGAAAGAAGTTAATACCTCTTCTCCCTCCTTCCTCTTATTGCTTCCAAGTCTGAATACCCGTAGCTACTTTTTCATCCTGTTAATGCCAGGTGTGGAGCCGGGAAGCATAAGCCATCTGCAGCTGACAGCAGGCAGCCCCCGTGGGATAAGCCAGTAATGAATACAGCAGGGATGTCTCAGGTCTAAAGGCAGGAATCCGGCTGGCTGCAGCTGATGGGATTGAAACAAGTCGCAGAAATATCCCAGCTTCATCAGGAAGGAAGAGCTATATAATTTGCAGCTGGAGATGAATGGGATTATTTCCCATGCAAATGGGTTTTGCCAGCTCAAAGTGGCCTTCATCATCAGAAATTGTTGTATTTGACATTATCCAGTTACTTTTGTTTAATGCTTCTGTGCTTTTCAAAGTGCTTCCTTCCCTAAGTACACATCATCCAGGCTAATTAGAAAAAGGTATTTTTTCCTCTTCCCTGTCAATCTCAAGACATGTGAGCTGACTCCTTAGCTGCCTTCCTTCCATGATCCCTTTCCAAATATGAAACGAAAGGTAAATACATTTGTGCTGACAGCCCTGCAGGCTGAGAACTCTCCACAGCTGGGAAGCGTGGAGGTGACATTCAACTTAACTAACTTTAGCACCTGGAAAAATAGCTGTCTAGTCCAACCTAGACATCAAGGCTCCTCCGCCATGCAATGGAGATGGAGTCTCCAGAGGGAGTTCCTCTCAACCCAAGATGGACAGGATGAATCATTCCTGAGGTACCAGTCAAGTTCAAATTGTTTGAGGAGCATCTCAGCAGCAAAACTAAACCAAACTCTCTAGCTTGGAGAGTCAAGGATAGCAGAAAAGAGCGCTCCCCACCGACCTGTCTCTCCATGGCGTTCCCCACTCCCACAGCCAACTTCAGGTTCCCTTCTCTGGCCATCAGAGCTGGGGAGGCTTAGCAAGACATTAGTCCAGGACAAGGGAGCATCTGGGCACTCATCTGTTGCTGTAATTGCCAGCAATGGAGCAGGTCCATGTGAGGCACTGTAGGCAAGGGTGACTAGCGTATAACCTGCAATCTGGCGTCTCGATGGGCTGCGGACCCAAGAAACTCTTCTTGCTATCATACTTTATTTTCTTTTAAAGTGTGGGTGGTTAAGAAAAGGTCAACTCGCTATAGCACTACCTTGGGGATAGGTCCTGTAGACTTACCTGAAAAAAACACGTGAACACTGACACGGACTGGTCTGGGGTCCTTTACTGGAAGGAGGTATCTCCATCACCATCTGATAAACCATATTTCTGGGGAGTGACCCAGGCCAGCAGAAAGACAATGTCAGGACACAGTCTCCCTTGGAGAGGGATGTCCCACAATGTTTCTCATCAACAGGTGCTGCCTAGTCAGACTGTTTGACTTTTATACAATAGCACTCTAAGTTACTTTCTTCCTGGGACAGTATTTTGCTTCTAGAGAGAAAGAGCACAGATACCTCAGGCAGAGTGCATGAATTCTGATATCATTCTAAAAATTATCTTTAGCTCTTAAAATGATTTGAAATGATTTAAATATAAATTAATGTCTGCTTGACTTATTTGTCTCTGTCTCTCCAGTGGTTACGGATAATTGTCTATTTGATTGCAGTGAGTGCTGGATATCAAGACTGTGAGCACTATTATGAACATCTTGTCTAACCTTCTGCTGAATACAGAGAATGTCAGCAGGCAAATTATTCATTAAGCCTATAGCTTCTCTCTCAGCTTCAGTAGCTTTCTGAGCTTCAGGAAGGTGGTGAGTTTTGATTTTAAACCTTCAGGTGATGGAGGAACTAAGCAGATGATCCTGTCTGGTCTGTATAACTGGTTTGGCTCCATGCTGGTACTTTCTTCCTGTGGATGCAAGCCATTGCAAAGAGCTTGCCAGAGCTGTTGTTCAGATAGGCATGATCCTGCCATGGAATCTAAATCTTCCTGGCAGTTGCGACCACGTTTGGTTAATGTTATTATTGCTTACTCTGAAAAGAATTTAAATCAATTTCATTCACTTTTGCAAGGATATTTTTCTTGCTCCTGGTGGGATCTTTTTCTACCTCCTAATTACACTGACACCTTGAAAAAAGGGTCAAGGAACAAAAAATACCATAGGCTTCCAAGCAGGTGCGAACATGACATTGGGTAAATGATGAGCCTAACTCAACCTAACTGTCCCCTCTGTGTCCAGGTCTCTCTCTGGCCGCATAGTTGGTGGCGTCTGGTGGTTCTTCACCTTGATCATCATATCCTCCTACACAGCTAACCTGGCTGCCTTCCTGACGGTGGAAAGGATGGTTTCTCCCATCGAAAGTGCAGAGGACTTGGCCAAGCAGACAGAAATTGCCTACGGGACCCTGGAAGCTGGCTCCACTAAAGAATTTTTTAGGGTAAAAGGGAAACATTAATGCACATATTTTGAATAGCCCCTTGTTTGCCTGCCTAGAGTGTATCAAGGTGGTTCCTGACCCAGGGAAGGGGCTCAGTGGCTGCACAATGGCAGGGCAGTGAAACCACCACTCCTGTTTGCAGGTCTGCTGCCAATATAAATTTGTCACATAGATGCAGAACCAGGTTGTGGCAGATGTTGTTTGTGTGTGAGTGGAAGCAAGGGAGGATGGAAAGTTGCTCTTTGAGCCTGCCCTTTCCCCCTCCGCAAGCAGTAGGCACAGGCTTCCAGGCCTGTCCTCTCTCATCCTCTCTCCAGAACTTTTTCTTTCTCTTCCCCTTCACATGTTAGGACTTGCTGGGCTTCTCATTAGAGCAGCAAAAGTGCAGCCGTCCCTGTGCCACTGGGAAGCCTGGCAGTGTCTCCAATACGTGGGATACTCTGCAGTTATAAACAGAAGGGTGTTTTATCCATGAGCTTCCCCAGAAAAATCTGAGCACCTCCAAACTTCATTTGCGCTATGATCATCAAAATCACTTCCCATACACAAATATCTGAGCCTGCTGTGACAGGAGGTAACAAGGTTGATCTGGGCGCTGGTGCAGGAAATGGTGTGAGGTTCATTAACATCCCATTATCTGTTTGACTTTCTTGGGTATGCGCTCAGTCCACCTGGAAATTTGGCTGGTACTCAGGCCACTATTAATGCTTCTGTTGGGTTTCTGCTGTCCCATGCAGCGATCCAAAATAGCAGTGTTTGAGAAGATGTGGACATACATGAAGTCAGCCGAACCCTCTGTTTTTGTGAGGACTACAGAAGAGGGGATGATTCGGGTGAGAAAGTCGAAAGGGAAGTATGCCTACCTCTTGGAGTCCACCATGAACGAGTACATAGAGCAGCGCAAGCCTTGTGACACCATGAAGGTGGGAGGTAACTTGGACTCCAAAGGCTATGGCATTGCAACGCCAAAGGGGTCTGCACTGAGGTAAGTAGCTTGGCTTTGCTTTCCTTTGCCAGATCACCCAGCTAATCAGTGTATATCCACGCAGTTCAATCTCCATTGCCATGTTAATTGGAAAAGTGTGGGGCAAGGAGGTGAGGTGGAGGGGAAGGGATGTGAATACTCAGTGTGATTTGCAGTGAATTAAAGTACCCTGCTCCAACTGAGCAGCAGTGGGAACACCTAATTCTTCAAGCCCTGCATTGGAAATTGGATCCTGGCTGATCTACTTGCCGTGAATGTGTCTGCTGTGTTAGGTGATGGAAGGGGGGCTGTTGTGGTATAACCATTGGTTTCACAGAGCATTATCTGGAAGGGACACTCACCCTGTGCCATGTGAATGCACAGCTTTGCCCAGTATGGTATTATGCTGGCTTGGAGCCATGCTTGCAGAGGGAGCACTTGTGGGGAAAGCATTTTGGCCTTTCCTACAAGGAAATGCTGTTTGAGAGGGCTAGGAAGCTTGCTTTGAAAGTCCTGCAAAGGACGTGCATTTTCATTCACTGAGGCAATTCAGAGAGCTAGGTCCTGGCAAGCGCAAAATTTATGGCAAGTCCAAAGAGGCACAAATCCTACATTTCTGAGCCTGGACCTGCAGCTGTCACAAGCCCAGGTATTGTGTGAAATTACTTCAGAGACTTTCCTTTAAAAGTGCGAACTCTTCAAAACTGCAGACCCAGATCTGAGTTAATAGCAGAGTTTGGACACAGAACCCAGTTATTCTCTTCCCAGCCATGAACTTGCCCTCCTGCAGAGTGTCTCGCACACTCGCCTGCTCAGGGCAGCATTATCGCAATCCACACACTCGCAGGGTGATGAGAGTTGCACAGGAGATGCTCTTCCCTTTGGACATTCCTCATGTTACAGGAATGAGGAATGCAAGTTGTAAGGGTTTACCAGGATTAGTGAGTGCACAGGGACCACAGTTTTAAGTAGATTGTCTCATTGTCTGAGGGCTTCCGTAACTGATTTAATTATTTAAGAAACATACTTTGATCGAAATACTTTGGCCAAAATAGTAGATTTGACCTTATACTTGCTGGCATAACCTAGTGCATTTAATCCATGGTCTCTGGCTTGCTAACAACCACCAGAGCATTTGCTGATGAATTTGGTTGGTCACACCACTCCTGCACTAAAACCAGCCCAGAGAATCCAAGCAGCATCACCATGTAGTGGATCAGACCCAGGGATTTCAGATATTTATTAAATCAGCACAAGTTGCATGCAGCACTTCCAGTATTAGCAGTTCCTGGAGAGTTCCTTAGAGAAACTCCTGAATGCAATGCACATGGTCCTGAAAGTAATTTTTCCATCCTGTGCAGTTCAGACTCTGAAATGCCTGGGGGCCTTCCAAATGAAGGTGATATATTTCCGGAGCCTTAACATGTTTTCCGTCACACTCTCTCCAACATTTGTTTTCTATCTTGCAAATATGGAAATTAGGATGCAAGGCTGTTTTTTTTTTTTTTTTTTAAATTAACAGATTAAATTAATTAATCTTGTATCTTAATTTTGGTATTACAAAAACAAACAAACCAAAACATCCTCCCTGTCTTGTAATTTCTGGCATATGAAGGAGTCATTTGTCATATTTCTAAGAAAAATAAATGATCAAAAAAGGAAAAGTGCATCAATCAATTCTGCTGCTCCAAACATCCCTCTGCTAGGCATGATTCCAAATATTCCTAACATTTCCTTCCTCTTTTTCATCTCAAATGCATGTGGAACAAATTTCTTACGGGCCTAATGGCAAAGAAGGAATGCTTGATTTTCCATTTGATGGTGTTTTTTGGAACAGTTGCTGTCAGTTTTTGTCCCATTATGTTTGTTTTGTTCCTGGTGTTTTAATTGTTTTAACCTAATAGTCCCCTACAGTCATCATGTAGTGTCCGTTTTTCCTTTGAGGTCACATGCGTGAGAGTCTGCCCTGAGCAAGGTGACATTCATGAGGTGTTAGTACAGCACAGTCAGCGTGTCTCTTCTTCAGACTTCATTTTAATTCACTTTCATTCACAGAGCAAAAGCTCTGACCAGGATTGGGATGAACATATAAGCCAGACCTATCTTAGGAGATTTGGTGTGTTTTAGAAGTAGGGATTCATTTTAGATTTTCATGGGACCTGTCACTTCTATAAATAGACCAGCTTTTCTGCATTAGTAGAACTGTTCAGGGAAGGATCCAAGGCAGATGTTAATTCCGAGTTCATCATTGAGTTGGTTCTAGAGGGGACTTGAAATGTCAGAATATGGGGGAAAAAATGTTAAAATACAGAAGTTTTGCTGGGCTGCTAAAAAAAGCTTGTTTCTTCCTAAGTGAATCTAACATTGAATACCTTTTGGCTTCCAAATGTTAACATTTAGTTGCATTTAGGCATGACTGATAGAAGAGGGCCATGTGGAAAGGATAGAAATGCCACTTTTGAATACCAGCCAGTCCAAAGTGTGATCCTGTCTCATATGATATGGTTATGGAGCTGCAAAACCCTTTCATTTACCTGGCAGGAGCTCTTCTCCATTGCTAGACATACGATCAAGAAGACAGAAAGCCAAGTTATGTAAAACAGGAAAGAAAATCCAAGAAATCCTATGTGAGTCTGGGTATGAGGGAATAGGGAGATCTTTGTGATGGAGATCTAGGAAGCCAAGTTCTCCAGGGCAGAAGCCTGACAGCAAAGTTCCCTGGAAATCCCATGAATGGAAATCAGTTTTTCTAAGTCCTGTGATCAGACACAGGATAGGTGTTAAAAACCTATCTCCTTTCAGGACCTAAAACCTCTTAAGTCTTTCATCAAAATGTTTTCATGATAAACCAATGCATAATCTGGCCATTCCCTATGAGCAGAAGAGAGAGACAATTATATGAAAGGAAGCCTCCCAGGAAAAACAGGAGAAAATGCTTAGTACAGGGCCAAAAAAATCATGTGACTGATGCTGTGTTCAAAGAAATGACAGTACATTTGCTTCATT